>JARFXV010001766.1:220000-261657 GCA_031761425.1 Cosmopolites sordidus | reverse complement strand
ATATATATATATATATATATATATATATATATATATATATATATATATATATATATATATATATATATATATATATATATATATATATATATATATATATATATATATATATATATATATATATATATATATATATATATATATATATATATATATATATATATATATATATATATATATATATATATATATATATATATATATATATATATATATATATATATATATATATATATATATATATATATATATATATAAATAAGTGCATTTTCTGTCACCGTATCCAACAATTGTTCAAGTTTTTCTCTTTCAGTTAAATATATAAATATATATTGATTCTATTCATAAATTGATGTTAACAGTTGTCAAGAGTAATCAAATATTTCATATATCATCCATTGTTTCATAGCATACTAAATGAAAAATATATTTACCCTAAAACTGACTGAAACACCTTTTAGCCATTTTTTAAAATCTATTAAAAAACATACAATATTTACCTCGTTATATTCAAAAAAAGAAAATGTTCTTCCCACCAATACCAAATTCAAGTACTATTGTCATTAACAAAAATCAAGTTAGTCTTGGATTTCAAATAAGTGACAAGGAAAAAAAAATTCTCAAAAAGTGGTAAACATTTTCTGATACAAAATTTTATTAAGAAATCTCCATTAAGAAGTCTCTCTTGATCGTTTCCATAAATAATAGCCACCCTATATACAATTAACAGTCTTCATTTTTTTTGCGATTTTCTCATTGGTTCAGGTATTTTTATGTATAGCTCAATCAAATCACTGTCACTTTGATCACTTCCATCATCAACAAGTTATTGTGTTTCCCTCACTGAAACCTCTTATTCATTCTGGCCAGTTATATCAAAATCCAATTATTTTCTTTTTATACCTTAAATAGGTGCATCTTTACTTTCTTTCATTCTGAAATTAGGACAAATCAGCAAAAATTTCTGTTCTACTATCCTTATTTTCGGCTGTTTGAGATATTTCTTTGTTCTTCTTAACAATACAATATTTATATTAGTATTATTTTCTTGGCTTCTTTTTCTCATATCGCTATGTACATCTGTGTATTGTTTGATGTCTTGGTTTTCTCGAAGTCGGTATGTTGTGCTATTTATTTGTTTGGGGCCTAAGATTTTTCTTATGATTTTTCTTTCCTTCTTTTCAATATCCTCGATATCTATCTTTCTATTGAAAATTAGCGTTTCTGCCCCATATAGACATTCTGGCTTTATAACTGTGTTGTAATGTCTCAGTTTTGTGTTTTTAGATATGCATTTTTTGTTGTAAATATTTCGTGTAAGTCTCAATGCCGTTTCCATTTTTTGACATCTACCCTTATTGGCCGCTTTTTCCCACCCATTTTCCCTGATTATTTCACCCAAATATTTGAACTGAGAGACTCGTCTGATGTTACAATATTTCGTTTTTAGAAGTGGTGTTCTTAGTCTGTTGCAGGCCATGTATTGTGTCTTTTCAAAGGAAATTTGGAGTCCTGCCTTTTCTACTGTTTCTTTTAGGATTTCTATTTGTTTTTATGCCGTTAATTTATCTTCAGCCAAAATTGCTAGATCATCGGCAAACGCCAGACAATCAATTCTGATATTCGTTGTCCCCAGATTAATGGGCTGGTCAATATTCAGGGCCAACTTTTTTTTACGCCTCTTCTGTATTACTTTTTTTAGAATTTTCTAGAACACAGTTAAATAAGAGTGGCGAGAGTCCATCTCCTTATCTTACTCCAGTTTTAATTTCGTAGGGCTCTGAGATGTCACCCATCAATTTAACTTTTGATCTTGTGTGTTAATATTGCTTTAATAATTGCCAGCGTTTTCAGATCTAGTCCTTGTTCTTTCAAGGTTTTGAATAAAATTTATTTATCTTCAGCAGAATACCGCAGAAAAGATTAAAATCACCGTTCTTACCATTTCATAGCTCAAGATGGTAGATATTTAAAGTTATTGCGAAAAGAGACTGGTTTACGGTAATGAAAAAACAATTTTTTTTAAGTCAATAATTTTGTTTATTAATTTTTACATTTTAGGGAGTGTGACATTTTTGTAACATTGAGTTAAACCAAAAAAAAAATACTTTTGTGCTATGAAAGCATCTAAAACAATTATTTTGTTTAACAACATAATGCTACATCGCATTTTTCACAAATTGTTTTTGGTACTTCACTGCATTTAGAAAACTTGCAACGTATTCTCTAGTCGACCCTAAGTGGCGAGTGACCGATTTGATCTTGCCGTACTGCAATTTGTGGAACATTATGCGCGGGACCTTTATGTGTTTTTTTTAATCTGAATTTCATTTTCAATCGATCTTCGATTCTTGACGTTAGACTTCAGTCCAAGTTTGCATAAAGGCTCCATTACCTGAAGTCGAAAATCTGATGAAGACATCTGTTTGTTGGTTAAGTATTTTGCTTTCTTTATATCTTTTGCTCCGTATTAAAATTTTACATCTTCTTATAATACTATCTATCAAATCTACGCCACCTATATACCGATTGTATTCTCCTACGATATGAGAGCGGTCAATGTTGATTTATCTCTTATTGGCCTTATCGTAACGTCTGACCTGAACCTAAGCCTACTTCAAAGATGATACGAAAGTATCAACTACATGTGCCATTTGACATATCATCATCCATCCATGATACCATCCATGTCAGCCACATATGCAACGGAGAATCCACGTTCTTTTTTGAACACTTCCTTGTCAGTGGGCAATTTACAATCCGGAATTCGATTGCGTCGTACTTTCCGAACACTCAGTATACCCTCTTTAGCTCAGTAAGCTAGTAATTGCAATAAAGTGAAATAATTATCAAAATAAAGTGAATCATTTTGATGTTTTGGTATTCCCCGTGCCATTCTCACAACTAGGTTAGATGATGCTCCTAAGTCAGGTTCTTCATAAAGTATATTTTCAGTTTTCGTTTCGTGTTCGATTTTATATGCCAATTCAGAAACCCCACCAAGAACAAATATCTTATAACCCCATTTGTGAGGTTTTTTTGGATTATACCTCTTCAAATTGTTTCTCGCTTTAGTGGGACAAATCTGATCATCTACGCAAAGATATTCCTTCATGGGAACTTTACTAAAAGTCTCGTTCAAATTTACTACGATTGGTCTGACTTGGAATAGTCTGTCACTATTCGGGTCATTACGTGGTGGCATCTTAGAATTGTCATTGAAATATATATATTGTCTATTTTTTTCAAATATTTGTTTCGACATTGTTTCTTGGATCATAGGGGTACCAATGGATGAATTTCAATGACTGGTTATTATTGGTTCAATGACTGGTTATTATATTATATTGCTCCAATATACTGCTGGATATCAGTATCACTTACTTAAAAGGATTGATTAGGATTTTTCTGAATAATATAAAGATTCGTTTTTTCGGCATTAAAACTTATCAAGTTTTTGGGAAAAATGTTGAATGTATCGAGCTCTAATAAATAAGGCGGTAAAATGGAATTTCCCCGAAATAGTATTTATTGGTTGTTTAGAATAAGATTTTTTTTTCATTGCATTTCGCTTTTTTCTTTTTTGATGAAATGAAGCCGATTGGCTCGTTTGCTGTTCCGGTTCTGGAAATAAGAGGCCAGCAATAGACTTATTGCGTTCAATATCTTCAATGATTGAGTATTGTCAATTTCGGCATTTTCATCACAATCGAAGAAAGGTTTAATGCCATCTGATTGTGTGTGTATGATGATAGTGGTTGGTAACCGGGATAGATCATATTGGTAAACTATATCACATATCTCATTACCCCGCAATGATCGTGACTCAATTCTGAATGAAATTGAACCGATTTAGTAACAACATCCACTTACTTTACTTACTACTAACATTATTCTCCTTACTTAATGTAACAGGACTGTCACAAATATAAAAACTGACTGCTGTCAGATCGGTTTCGCCATCTATGATTTGATGGGCGTACTAATTTGTTCAATAGTGTGTTGGAGTAATGTTACATCGATTTAAATGAACCAAATATACTCAATACGTAGTCCGGCGGGATTTTCGAAGTTTGTTACATGAGGCTATAAAGGCTTAAGTGTTTTTTTTTTGGTTCTTTGCCACGATCTAAAACTAAAAAATATCAAAAATATCTCTTCGTATGATAATAAAAGAATCACTGGGTAAAACACAAAACGGAGACTAATTTTTCAATGATTCTTTTTCTGTAAGTTTGCTTAACAAACAAAAATTTAAAAAATAAAACAATTTTCTAAAATAAATATAAACTTTTGAACGTTAACGAAAGTTGAGAACGAGCGGAAGTCTTCTCTTCCCGTTTTCTAAACGAATCTAAAAATAATTTATATTAATTTCTTTATAATACTCTAAAATATAGTAAGTAAATATATTTTGTATATGTCAATGATACATTGACAATAATATTTTTTACTGACAGTAACATACTACCAGCAAATTATACAGGTGAGGGTTGCTGTCCGATTATTGTGTATTGAAATAATTAAACGTTTTTAATTAACAGCTAAATGTGTTATACCAACGCTGACATGCCTTGCTATTCAGGATAATCATCATTAATAGGATTTGTGTCATTATTATGCTTTCGAAACCGATAAAGCATCATATGTCTAATATGGAACTTACCCACACTTTGCTCTTTCATTCTTATAGGTTTTACTTGAGTTTTTCAAAATTTAACAATACACATTAAATCTGTTATAAATAATATATCTGTTTAGAACATAGGCTATGTTATATTATGTTAAATTTTAAGTTGCTTGCAATGTTTTGAGAATTTGAAAAAAAACTGACATAACTTATGGGTATCCCAATCTATCTATATAAATAAAAATGTAAATGTTCGTTTGTTCAAAATCTTAAATATCCGAAAGTTCTTCACCGATTGCTTTGATATTTTGACACAACTTTGCATTCGAATGCACGAGTGTTTTTACCTGTTACATACCTATTAGATAGATGTCACACCAAAAATATGCTTTTTTGAAAAACAGGGCCATTTGTTGAACGTAAAAGCAACACACGATATGCCAAATATATTGCGGCAATGGGAGCCCCATCTGCTGAACGTAACAGCAACCCAAGCAATATTAAACAATACTCATGTTGCTCAGCGTGCTTCTTGACAGCTACTGTCACTTAGCATTTTCAATGTTTCCGATTGCAATGTTAAATAGAATTTTTATAGATTTCGATTTATTTTAATTTTGATTGAATTATTTCGTCTGATATTCCGTTACAATTGAGCTGTGTCGTTTACTATAGTGTTCACTTCGTGAATATAGTCACATACAAGTCCGTCGACACAGTCGCAGATGAAGCGGTTAATTATCCAACATAATTTTTGAATTTACTCGATTTGCCAGGGATGTCACCGCACGTGCTGCAATTGAAAATCGGCGAGGCAATTATTATGTTGCGAAATTCAACCAGCCAAAGCTTTGCAAAGATGATTCCAACGGATATATCATTTCAATTTAAGAGATTGCAATTCCCAATTAGATTGTTGTTTGCAATCACCATCAAAAAAACTCAGGGCCAATCTTTAGAATTGTGAGGTTTAGATCTAGACACGGATTGCTTCTCACATGGACAATTATATGTTGCGTGTTCTAGAGTTGGTAAACCAGACAATTTCTATATATGCACATTCAATGAAACAACAAAAAATCTAGTATACCCACAAGCATTTTGAAATTAAACATAAAATTTTTTGTTTCAAATTTGTTTTGTTCATTATGGTCTCGGAAAAGTTTTTAGAAAAAAAAACGATCACAAATAAATTTATTGAAATTTGGACAGTACAACGTCTCCTAAGTCAGCTAGTTTGCAATAAAAAAAGAAATTTTCTAAGATACTAATTTCTGATATTGAATAATGTATTTATTCAACATTATTTTGGGTTATTTTCAACAAACTGAATGGATACTATTAAATAAGTGGTAACATGTGATACAATTAAACCTATAGTATTTAAATTTAGATGAAAGAATCCACCAACATCGACTAAAGGATTTCGAACTTTCACTAAATCAACTAAATGATTCAATTTCTCCATTATTTCAGTCGGATTTTCGTTTTCCGGTAACGTTGCAATTCTGTTTATCATATAACAGCACAATTTTAAAGCTTCTTGATTTGCTTTTTCAATTTTTGAGCCTGATATTGCCAAGAAAACGGCTAATACCTTAAAATGTAATAATTTATTGAGACTTCAACAAATATAATGCAGTGACTTACCAAAGTGGTAATTATCCAAGCTAAATAAACTGATAGGATCCAGATCGATATGTCCATACCATTAAAAGTATCTTTCCACACAACATATTGGACTATTACACAAAGGCACCACCAAATGTTCGAAATAATATATGCTATGCAGAATAATAACGCGAAGCCAAGTGTTTCATTTAGTTTATCTATTAAGTCACATGCTGCATTATACTGCGCCATTATTGTTTTTAATTTTCTCTCACAAGAAAATAATTTGTTTTGAAGTGAATGAGCATTATGGACAATCGATTCATTAGAAAAATAATCTTTATTCGTGGAAAGCAATTGGCTATTAACTTCGGAAAACTTTTCAATTAATCGGCTGAGTATTTTTACCAAAATAAACACAACAATACAAAGACTATAAAACTCGAAATCTTTATGAAGGTAGTACTTGAAGTAAAGCCATCCAATTGTTTTTAAGAAGAATAGTGCATCACCAAAAACCAAAATTGTTATCACTATATAAAATAACCTTTGGGTTCGTTGTAATTTACATCTGTATTGATTCTCATATTTTTCATTCCAGTCTTCACAAAGAACATCCAAATAGAAATTGCCATGTTTATTATAACTCATAACACTGACGAGATTGGATAAAGTCAAAATAAGATAAGCAGTTTGATCAACAACGCACAAAGTTGGATGGATTTGTCCGTAGATGGTTCTAAATCGTCCGTAACTAGAATATATGTAACCCACTACTAATATTATCATAATTGAACCAATATACCATCTACGTAACCATTTTCTTTTCGATAAAAATAAGCCAAACCTTAAAATAAATGGATAATTTTTACTGTTGTTCATGTTGTTGTTCATATTGTTGTATAATCGAACTAGCAGTTTAATTTGTTTTAAACTACGTGTCGGGCAGCTTTATATCAGTGATAATCAAATAATTACTTACAGTAACTGAAATATTATTTTCCAGGTTCGGGTTCATTATTTTGAGGATATATTAAAATTGCTTCTAATTACTTAACTAATATTGATATTTGAAGTACACCCAACATATCTATGTTAATTTAATCCTGAGAATTTTATTAAAAAATAATAACACGCACACACACGCACACACACGCACATAAGAGTGCCAATTCACAGAAAACATTTTTGTTTCATATCTTTTACGCGGGATAAATAATTATCGGCATCTATTTGACAAAATGCAGACTTAAGATTGAAAGTAACTAATAAATATCACAGGTTACTAGTATCACACATCGGTTGTATTACAGATGGTTTTTATCTTAGCCTATGATATAAGATCTATAATTAACACTGGACGGGAAGTGATGCGATTTTAGATCATTCATAAGACATTCCTAGAATCAGAGAAAATGACCCAGAAATTTGCGGGGTTTAACTTGATATAGCCGAAGGATGTTTCAATGGCCACTAGCTCCGCAGTAAGTATACCTTTTGTGGCTGGCAATTTTAAGCCTGAGTAGGATTTGTCGTGATAAAGTCACAACCAACTCCGTGATTTAACTTCCATCTGTATAGATTGTTTGGCATGGAGAATGGGATTGTATTATAATGTTTATATTGGATTTGTACATAGAATAGCACGTAGATTCTGTATCGTATGTTAGTAAAGAAAAATGTGAACCTAGTGCTAATAGGGAGAGAACCATACAATTGGGTGTTGGATTCTTCTGATAATTGCTGAAAGAGGTATCTGAGGTTTATGACCAGGTGAAGAGTGGACGCAATTGGGAGTATTGGGGGAGGATGGAAGAATGATTGATATCCAGGAATAAATGACCTCTGCCAGAGATCCGTACCACACTTTAAGAGTAGATATTTCCTCCTGATGAAAAAGGCTTTAAACTCATAATGCTGAGTCTTAATGTTGTATTCTGGATGACGTCTAGGGAGCGCAGATTAGATTTGGGAGCCGTAGCAAAAATTATGCTGTCATAGTCCAATTTGAATCTAACAATTGCTTTGTGCTTTGTATAATTTAAGAAGACAGTGATGATCCGAACCCCAATTGTAAAGAAAGCATCTTTAATATTTCCAAGTCCCGAGTACATTTACCCTTTCCATGAGAGTCTGCAATCGAAGGTTACTTGATAAAGAACTTGTGGGATGGAACTGTAGGTAAATTTTTGTTTTGTAGACTTATTGAATGCAGACGCGAACAATTTTGTCTTCTGCAAAAATGTACAACAGAAGATTTTGTGGACGTCAAAAAGAGACGTTGGTCCATTTACTCAGAGAGTTCAAGTTAGATTGGAGGACTTTCGCAGACTCTTAGATCAGGAGACGAATAATATAGTAGGATGCCATCAGCTTATAATCTATGAGTGATCGTAGGGCTGAGGTATCTTTGAATGTTGTTCATAGCTATGCTAAAAGGTGTGGAGCTCAGCATTGAACCCTGAGGGACTCAATTTAGTAAGGAAAATTGATGAGATAGATGACCGTCTATCCTGACATTAAAAAATCTATCACGGAGGAAGTTTGATATGAATTTAAGTAACCGGCCTCTGAATCCCCGTAGAGTGCGTAGAGTGTTCAGGGTGGAAGGTCGCCATAACGTATCAACAGCATAGGAAATATCTAGGAAAGCCGCAACTAAATGGTTTTTCCTTTGGGAAGAAGTCCAAACATCATTATGGAACATAAGATGATCAAGGGTAGATCTCGATTGTCTGAATCCCAATTGATGATAATCTAATAGATTGTGAGATTCTATGTGCAAGGCAAGGCGAGTATCTACCATTATTTCAAAGATCTTGCCCAGATGGTCAGTCAACTAGATTGGACGGTAACTACCAGAACGAGGTTTGCCATGCTTATGTAATGGGAACATGATGGTTTTCTTCCAGGCAGACGGGTAAATGCCTGTTCTCTAGTAGCCGTTGTAAAGATCCAGCAAATTGTCTTGATCCACTTGAGAGAGATTGCGGATCATGGGAATTAAGATTGAGTTAGGTCCCGGAGCGCTATTTCTACTTCTAGAGAGGAAATCTAAGAGCTAAGAGCTCCTCAGAGCTGAAAGGAAGATTGTAGTTCTGAAGGGGAGAATCGTCAACGTCGAAGTTTACAGATTGAGAAGATCTCTCATTTAGCTGGGAAGTGCTAAGGTTATCATCACCTGATATGTTGGAGACAAATTTCGCAAAACAATTTGCAATATCAACCCTATTGGAGATCCATTAATCATCATTAATTAGGCCCTAGATTGACTAGAGAGGACCACCTCGAAACCTTTTGATTTTTTGCCAAAATTCCCCACTGCTGAGATATTAATCTATAGATTTGATGTATTCAGCCAAGGAAGATCGCTTTGCGTTTAAAATCGTCCTACGAGCTTTTGCTTGGCATCCTTTGAAGATAATAAGATTTTTCAAAGTAGGATAGTGTTTGAAACGATTCAGAGTCAATTTTCTTTCCCTAATCAGAATTTTACAGTTATCGTTCCATCAGGGGATTGGGGGTTGTGATGTTGGATATTATAGTGAGGGATGCTAGAATCTGCTGCAGCAATGATTGGATGGACAAATGTATCAAGAGGTAAGTCCTCATCGGCATACGTTAAGATTGGATGGATGTATGAGTATCGGAATTTGATCCAATCTGCTTTGGGTAGATTAAAGGTTTTTCTGGGAAATTTAGGTTGATGCCAACCTATAGAGGAAATTCTGATTGGGAAGTGATCACTTCCATGTAAATCTTCCATAATGTCCCACTGTAGAATAGGGAAAAGGAGGACAGGGGGGGAGATTTAAGGATGAAAAGATTAAGGAAGCTAGGCATGCATGGGCATGTACTGGGGGATTTAGGAAGGAAATGTTGTTTGAGATTAGGAATTAGATTGGAATCGTGAAGGATTAATTCTCTGCTTTTTTTTGGAGGAACCCCACATTACATTATGGGAGTTAAAATCTCCTTACATTATGAAGGGGGAAGGAGTTTGGAATGGATATTGTTCAGATCCTGTAGAGAGAACGGCATAGCAGGAGGGATATAAACGTTACAGATGGAGACTTTCGTAACAAAGTGAATGGTAATTGCTATGACTTCTACACCGGAATCAATTTTGATAGTGGAATAGTCTAGGGTCTCGTGTACCAAAATAGCGACACCTCCTGAGGATCGCAGGGCCTGATCCCTGACTTTTCTTATATCGTTATAGTTTTTAAAATTAGAGCAGGAGGAATCGTTGGAATTTGTTTCATGTAGAAGAATTATAGCAGGCTTATAACTTGAGGTGATTTACTTCAATTTTTCAAACTATTTATTGAAACCATTAATATTCCATTGAAGTATGGTTGGATTGAATTGTAATATAGGGGTATTGTATATTAGGTCGTCGAGAAGTTGTTTTGCTCTCTTTTGACTTTGATTTTGATGAGCAGTCTAGATCCATGTCCTCGGTGGAAGATGATTTGTTAGAGGACTGGGATAAAGATCTCGGGTTTTTGTGAGCCGTTTTATTAGAGTGAATTTTTGGATATTGGGTGGAAAGGGAATTTGAAGGAGTTGGAGTAGCGGAGAGAGAAGAGGGAGAAGAAGGAGGGAAGGAACGCTTGGGGCGATGAGTGCTTTGGATGGAGGAGTAGGAGTGGGCAAGGAAATTGGGGAGGGAGGGGATTTGGGGAAATGGTGGAGAGAGACGGAGGGTCACGAGGTGTAGTAAGTGGCGCCTTATCAGGTGCTTTAGGAGAGCGCTGGTTAATGTTAATATCGCATTGCATAGCGGTAGACACCATAGTTTTACTACGACTTGCAACAGATGCAAAACTAGATGTAGTAGAGGGGAAGGTGCTTTTGACCTTAGCCTTTGCAACACAATAAAAGATTTTTTCCGATACTTTTATTCTCTGAATTAGCTATTCTTCTTTGAACACCAGGCAACCTCTGGATCTAGGAGAATGATCGCCATTACAGTTAGGGCAAATTGGGCAAGGTTAGCACTGAGAATCATCATGAACGGCATCGCCGCAGGAAGAGCATATTGCAGAAAATGAACAATTTGATATGTGACCTAATCTTTGGCACTGGAAACATCTCATAGGGTTAGGAAAGTACTGTCTGACTCTTAATGATAGGTAGCAGGCCTGAATTTTGTTAGGTAAAGCAGGTATTCTAATGTTAATATTAAACTGCTGGTTGGAGAGATTGTATTCTCTTTTTTTGTGATGATTCTTTCGACCGCTTCAACTCTATATTGTTTAAAATTATCCAGAATTTCCGATTCTTCACAATTTGGGAGGTCTGTGCTTGAGATTACTCATTTACAATAATTCAGGGATTTGTTCGGTTCGGTCACAACAACAAATGCATGTATTTTTTTTTGAGATTCAATATGCTTTGGCCGTCTTTTAGTTTTTTAATGAATTCTACCATTCACCTACATTTCCTAAAATTACTTTGTGGATAATAAATGGTGAGACCCCCAGCTGCCATTCAGTCTTCACCACGGGTCGCGCTACAGTTTGGCTTAGGGGGGATATCATACGATCAGGGACTATTACAGGATAATCACAAACAAGACTAGGGTGCCTCGGGGACGTCAAACCCATATATTCTGGCTCCGTCTAAGGAGCCTATATAAAAGAAAAAAAAAAAAAAATAACAACTTGATAAACATGGTAAAAAAAGGTTAAAGTCAAAAAACAAAGAATTGTGTGGCTTGCCTCCGTAGCCAAGAGAAGACGGCGCAAATTGGTCGAGGACTACACACGTGTTGTCCTGCTTTAAACCTCAAAAAGAATAAGAAGAACGTACATATTTCTAGCACTGAGTTATTAAACAACAAAGAAAAAGAAAAAGAAAACAAGGAAATTGACTCGGTATATTGGGTATTCTGATGGGTTGACAATGACCTTCCATCGAGTTGACTGTTTCAAATCCTCTCATAAGACTGCTAATCAAATCAACACAAAACTAAATACAATCGGTCTTATGGCTGAGATCTCGATGTATAAATCCATAAAAATGCGATAAACTAAATTATTATACTATGGAGGCCCTTCACCTCAGAGCTCAACGAGAAAAGTGACCTTTTACTTCCACCACGAATACAACTAAACCCCGGTAATCTGCGCAAACTGCGACTGAGCAGTGGACTCAATAAAGAGGAGCCACATTAGCTGTGGTGTCTAAGTCGTCAACCTTACGATACGGCAGTTAAAGTTTTTCTAAAATTCTTGTGAATGTTTCTAGGTAAGAGTGTAAAATCTGACAAGGAATCACCCCTCACTCACGTCAGTTCAAGGCTGGGTTAGGCCGGATGACTTCTGAGAGGTTTTCTACGTTGGTTACTCGCCAGTCGGTAGGCTTCTCGAGATACTTTCGGTTTAGTACAAAACCAAGGGTTGATAGCCCAAGAGGGGTGCTGACCGGGGTTTTCGGTAGCTGATGACCGTGGTTCGGAACCCACGTCAAGCTGTAGGTCCAGTCACTAAATAGCCTTCTCAGTTGCTGATGCGCCTCTAACCCCAAAACTTTACTTTA
This sequence comes from Cosmopolites sordidus, assembly GCA_031761425.1. Lineage (NCBI taxonomy): Eukaryota > Metazoa > Arthropoda > Insecta > Coleoptera > Curculionidae > Cosmopolites > Cosmopolites sordidus. The sequence goes on along the minus strand of JARFXV010001766.1, from coordinate 248,870 downwards.
CTTTACTCAATAGAGACCGGAGGAAAAATTAAAATAATCAGATGCATTCAATTAGTTGGGACAAAATCCATACCTGTCTCATTCTAATGCACTCAGAGAGACAATCATACTCAGTTCAGTTTAACGAAGAAAAAGGAACGACGCTCAACTGGAGCCCAACAACGATCGCAAATATAAAGAAGAATGGGATAAAATCAGACCAGGATTACGCTTCCCGTATGTCTTCCAAACAAAAGACCGCAAAAACCAAAACTACAACATATTTCAAAGATAGAATTCGGGACACAATTTATTCTATGCACGCCAGAAAAGGATATGTAACATTGACAACAGATAAAAGTTCAAGGAAGAAATTGAATATTTTGAGTTTTCCATCGACTCCTTAAGAAGATGGATCATTAGTATTGGCTTCAAGCGGAAAAAATCAAATAATAGAATATATTTGATGGACCTGCCAGATATTGTTCATAAAATAATCATTTTTTTAAGGGAGTATATCAAAAACAGAAATTTAGATCCGGGAAGTTTTACTCCAGTTTTCATTGACGAGACGTGGATCTTTAGCAAGGGATTATTTCGTAGTAGCTGGTAAGATGATACCAAGCACACGGATTCATGAAAAAAACAGTGAAGGTAACAATTATTTCCATTTTTTTTTTTAAATAAAAACTGGTGACTTGTAAATCTTCATAATTCCGCCAGTTTCATTTTTTTTGAGCTTATAAAAGTACATTTTTTTTAAAAGTAGGTCTAATGGGGTTGTTTAGCCCTTGAAATTCTCCTCGTGGAACTCCCAAAAATTCGCAGCGAAACAATATAAGCAATGTAAATAATTATTTCTTATGTAAAAAATAGTTCTTATATAACTAATTAAAAACGTTTACTTATTTCAATACACAATGATCATACAGCCAAGCCTCGCCTATATAATTTTTTTTTGGTAGTATATCACTGTCAGTAAAAAATATTATTGTCAATGTAAGTATCATTGACATATACAAAATATATTAACTTACTATCTTTTAGAGTATTATATAGAAATTAATATAAATTATTTTTAGATTCGTTTTCAAAAACGGGAAAAGAAGACCTACCGAAACGTTAATGTTCAAAAGTTTTTATTTATTTTATAAAGTTTGTATTTTTTAAATTTTTGTTTGTTAGGTAAATTTATTACAGAAAGAGATCACTGAGAAATTAGTCTCCGTTTTGTTTTTTACCCAGTGATTCTTTTATTTACATAAGAACAGATATTCTCGACAGGTTTTGAGTTGTATGTTGTGGCGAAAAACCCAAAATATATATATATATATATATATATATATATATATATATATATATATATATATATATATATATATATATAAGAAAAAATAAAAGGAAATAAGACCAAAGCAAAGAGTAAAATGAAGGAGAATAAAGCTAAAGGTAAGGTGCAGCGTAAAAAGAAAACTAATAAAGACAAAGATAACAAGAAGCAAGCAAAAGGAAAAATTTTATAAGAAAAAGACGATATTGAGAACGAGGATGCGGAAGATGAATTAGTGTTACTGTATCATTTGTTGCGATTCGTATTCCAACTCAAAATTCCAAACGGAACATGGATTGAGTATGCTATGTGTAAAAACTGGGCTCACTTAAAATGTATAAAAGGCGGAGAACACATCACGTTTCTCTGACCTTGTGACTGACCTGAATGTTGTTTTCAGATTAGATATTATAATTAGAGCAAAGATTTAGTTAGTTTACGCAAGAAGATATGTTGATTGTTTTTTGTTTTTTCTTTTCTTACGTGGTTTAATAAAAGTTATAATTTGAAAAAAAGTTGGTAGTTGTTATTTTATTAATAAAGATGTCGAATAAAATTATATTGTTTTTGCTATTTTTTACCCAAACACCATTTGTTTTTATTTAAAATGTCTTACTGTTTGGCCGTCACAACCAACCTCAGCATATACGCCCCACGGCGGGTTCAATTGTGCCTCGTAGACTCGTAGAATTTGAGTTTCAGCTATAAACTATTAGAATATTGCAAACTATAAATATATATTTAAAAATTATATTAAATTTGATACTAAATGGTCTACAAATTGAGTATTCCACATTTCATTTTAATAGTTAATTTGGGCGATTTCTCAAAATCGGCACGTTTAGCCGCACACTCCCCTAATCGCTTTGACACTGTTGACAGATAAATTTAAAAAAATTCTCTGGTGCTCTACACTGATCACCAGAACGTGGTGCAAGATTATATTGTTTTCAATGAACCATCTACGGAATCGTCAACCTCATCCTGTCCATACCCAGTACATATCTTCTTTTGCGCCTGCGAAGCATGCTGGCCTTTTCAGAACGTAACAGCCACATTAGCTGTGGTGTCTAAGGCGTCAGCCTTACGTTAATGCAGTTAATGTGGAGCGGGTTCGAATCCCGTACTAGGCAAAAAAAGTTTTTCTAAAATTCTTGTGAATGTTTCTAGGTAAGAGTGTAAAATCTGACAAGGAATCACCCTTCAGTCACACCAGTTCGAGGCTGGGTAAGGCCGGATGCCTTCTGAGAGGTTTTCTACGTTGGTCACTCGCCAGTCGGTAGGCCTCTCGAGATACTTTCGGTTAAGTACAAATTTGATAGCCTGAGGGGGGTGCTGACCGGGGTTTTCGGTAGCTGATAACCGTGGTTCGGAACCCACGTTAAGCTGTAGGTCCAGTCACTAAATAGCCTTCTCAGTTGCTGATGCGCCTCTAACTCCAAAACTTTTCTTTTCAGAACGTTATCGACGTCTTCGCCCATTTCTCTGACAAACTGTATATTTCCTTTTATATCCCCTTAAAATATTTTTTGAGTGCAGTTTTGATAGGCAGTCACAGTAGGAATTTTTTTTCTACGAAGAAAATGTTCCCTTGATTTAAAAAAATGATAACCTGATGGCGCAGCGTCAAGAGAATACTGTGGATGAGGAAGTACTTCCCAGTGTGTCTTTGATTTTTGGGTGATTCTGGCAATCCGAGGACTTACATTGTCATGAAGTAAAATAACACCCTTTCGATTAACCAGTCTTGGACGTTTTTGAATTGAAGCCATATTAATTTATCAAAATTAAAAAAGAGTCTTTTAAATTACCATTTTCTGTGGTTGAATAATTTATTTAATCTAAATTATTTTGGATTATTTAAAACAAACTGAATGGACACTATTAAATAAGTGGTAACATTTGATATAATTAAACCTATAGTATTTAAATTTAGATGAAAGAATCTACCAGCATCGACTAAAGGATTTCGAACTTTCATTAAATCAACTAAATGATCCAATATGTCCCTTATTTCAATCGGATTTTCATTTTGCGATAACGAAGAAATTCTGTTTAACATATAACAGCACAATTTTAATGCTTCTTGATTTGCTTTTTCGATATCTGATCCTGATTTTGCCGAAAAAATTGCTAATACCTTAAAATGTAATCATGTAATGAGATTTGGGAATAAAAATAATGAAATATTGACTTACCACAGTGGTAACTATCCAAGCTAAATAAACTGATATAATCCAGGTCGATATATCTATTCCATTGAAAGTATGTTTCCACATAACATGTTCGACTATTATACAAAGGCACCACCAAATGTTGGAAATAATATATGCTATGCAGAATAATAACGCGGAGCCAAGAGTTTCATTTAGGTTATCTACTAAGTCACATGCTACATTATACTGCGTGATTGTTGTTTTTAATTTTCTCTCACAAGAAAATAGTCTGTTTTGAACTAAATTCGCAGTATGAACAATCGATTTATTTGTAAAATAGTCTTCAATCATGGAAAGCAATGTGCGATTAACTTCGGAAAACTTTTCAGTTAATCGGTTGAGTATCTTCACCAACATAAACACAACAATACAAACACTATAAAATTCAAAATCTCTATGTAGGTAGTACTTAAAATAAAACCATCCAATTGTTTTCAAGAAGAACACTGCATCACCGAAAACCAATAATGTCACTACTACATAAAATAATCTTTCGGTTCTTTGTAATTTACATTTGTATTTTTTCTTATATTTCTCATTCCAATCTTCACAAAGAATATCCAAATAAAAATTACCATATTTATAATAACTCACAAGGCTGACGAGGTTGGATAAAGTCAAAATAAGAAAAGCAATTTGATCAACGACGCACAAAGTTGGATGGAGTTGGACGTAGATTGTTTTAAATCTTCCACAACTTGAATATATGTAACCCAATAGTAATAGTATCATCACTGAACCGACATAACATTTACGTAACCATTTTCTTTTTGACAAAAATAAGCCAAACCTTAAAATAAATGGATACGTTTTATCGTTGTTCATTACAATCGAACATTGAGTTTTCTTTGTTTTAAACCACGTGTCGGCCAACTCGATTATCTTATCAAATAATTACTTACGGCCATTAGAAATAATATTTTCCAGGTTTGTATGCATCATTTTGAGGAAATCTTAAAATTACACCCTATTAGCACACACAATATAAATATATTGATGTAATTCTCAGGGATATGTTAAATAAATAATAACAACACATACACATAATAATTAGGTATATTAGTACTGTGGCGGCATTAAAATCGTCTACACTCATCTACCATATTGATTATTTTTCTTTCAATTTATTTTTGTATTGTTTCGAACTATTTTATGTTTATAGTGTACTTACATTTTACAATTAATTTTATTATTTCGAAATAAGTTTATGAAGGTCTAACGCCGCTTTTTGTATATATTTTTATGTTTATATTTTTATAAATTAGTTATTATTCCGATTATGATTATTAGATTTATGAAGGTCCATGGTCTCTATACAACTGCCTGGAACCCTTAGTTATTTTATAAGCCTACAAATATTTTGTCTGAAAAATCCCAATTATATTTATTTCGAGTAATAAACCATCTGCAGGTCTAAGATGACATCACGTACTTCGATGGCTGTTATTGGAAGGCCGATTATTTTGGGATATTTCTCAGGGTCGAGGACGGTTGTAAAGGGCAGGCAAAGAAGGCCTTCACTTTAGTTCGGTTCAGTTCACACTTCACTTCATTTTAGTTCAGTCCTCTTAACAATCAAGTCAAGACCTATATTGCGAACAGTCGATAACACTCTCTTGTATCCCGTAATCACTTGTCAATCCAATTTTTAAGCTGCAACTATAGAAGTTTTCTCCAGCTTATAAAAAAGCTGTGTTATCTCTCCTGTGTATGCGTATTCTTGTGTTCCCACAAAGTCCGAAACATGAAAGCGGTGACCCCGGCGTGATCTGAGATGGCACACGGGAATCTAAAAGTGTAACGTGATAACGTAAAACCATGCCAGGACACCGTCGAAATACGCAGATAATGATAAGAAGTGTAACCATGATACCGGGAGTGCCAGATTTCAATTCTGCCGATCCAGAGCTTGGGTTTACCATCGTCGAAGCAAGTTTTTCACGACTGCAAATGACCGCCAATACTCAGAGGTATTTTGAAGTACCATCCATGCTATCGCCCCGGTATGTAAATGAAGTGCGAGGCATCGTCATAAAACCTGTTTACAACAATTGGTACGCGTGCTTGAAGGAACAGCTTGTTAAACGAATATGTACTAGTCTAGAGGAGAAAACAAGGCGACTATTGGAAAATGAAGCTCTGAGAGACGAGAAACCGTCTCAGTTTCTACGAAGGCTACAATCGTTAGCAGGTTCTGCAGATCCGGAAGATATGGCAAAAAGTTTATGGGTAAGACGTTTATCACCTAACTTGCAATCCATACTAGCCACTCGGCTACGGCATTTTTGCAGCGTTACATCACCACGCAATATGCGCTATAACACCCAGTGTACCCACTCCAGATAACTGTCTAGTATCTCTTGTTCAAGAGTTTTCCCTACACGTGGCGGAATTAGGCAAGAAACGACATCTAACCAAGCATCGTCATTTACTTGATTAACGCAATAGCGATCGCGCTCACATAGCCACGGGGAGTCACTAATGACGGCTGGACGCCCATCGGTCTATATCCTGCCGACTTTTCATCTGGGACAGGAACAGCAAAGTGCGTTTTTTAGTGGATACGGGTGCCGATTTGAGTGTGTATCCGCGAAACCGCATACAGGAACAACGTAAACCGTCGACCTACTTCCTAATTGCCGCAAACGGAACGCCTATAGCCACGGTTTCTTTTCATGTATTCTAAATCCCGGTTTACGTCGAGACTTTTGTTGGAGATTCGTGATCGCAGATGTATCAAGACCCATTCTTGACGCCGACTTCCTAGCACATTCCTTCTATTCATCTAAGAGAAGGTCAATTATTCCATTCAAGCACACAGCTTATCTCAAAAGGAGAGATGACTGAGTACGAAGAGGGTAGTGTTAAGGTTATTACCGGCAAGTCACCGTTCCATGAGTTACTTCTGAGATTTTCACAAATAACGCGTCCTGATAGAGCAGTGCGGTTGAGAAAACATCAAACTACTCACCATATTATTACCACTCCAAGATCTCCAGTTGCACAGAAACCCCGTTGCCTTGGCCCGGATAAGCTCCATATAGCAAAGAAGGAATTCGATGCCATGTTACAATTAGACCTGGCCGGCCCTTCAAAAAGCCCTTGGGCATCACCACTCCACTTGGTTCCTAAACATGGGGTTAAGTGGAGGCCCTGCGATGATTACCGAGCACTTAATAACCGAATATGTCCGGACCAACATCGAGTGAGGCAAATTGAGGATTTTTTACAGCTCCTCCATCGCACTACAATCTTTTCCACTATAGACCTCGTGCGAACTTTTAATCAAATCCCGGTTGCTAAGGAAGACATTCCTAAGACACTACACCTTTTGGATTATTTGAATTTCCTTCTATGGCTTTTGGTTTTCATAAAGATGTTCAAATCCAGAGATTTATAGACGAAGTGACACGTGGACTGAATTTTTGCTACGCTTACATAGATGACATTTTGATAGTCTCCAATTCACTAGAACATATATGCTCCACCTAGAGATGCTTTTTCAACGTCTGGAAGAATATGAAGTGATAATCAACCCTAATAAGGGTGTCTTTGGACAATCTTAAGTCAATTTCTTGGGATATCTTATCTCTGGAGAGGGTATAAGGCCATTGTCCCAAAAGGTGAAAGCCATCCAAGAATATCCGCAGCCCGACACAGCCAAGAAGTTACGAAGGTTCCTAGGTATGTTAATTTTTTTTAGTACACAGGTTATCTTAGGTATAAACATACCTAAGGCAGCCTGTGTACAAGCCCCACCGAACAACCTGACCAAACAAAAAAAGTTAAGGGCAACGAAACTGTAAAATGAACAGAACAGGCCATGGCAGCGTTTAATGGATGTAAGGAAGTCCTGGTGGAGGCAGAATTACTGGCTCACCCAAAAGGCTTCCCATTTTTACTGACGCCTCAGATTTTGCCGTAGGCGCCGCATTACGGCAACGGTATATTGATGACGAGTGGCAGCCGTTAGATTTTTTTTTTAAAGAACATCACTTCAACAGAGCAGAAATGCGGAGCGTACGATAGGGAACTTCTCGTTGTAAAGCAGTTTCGTTATATGGTAGAAGCCGTCATGTAGCCGGCAACGAGAATGTCGTCGCTGCTGCCCTTTCGATAATTGATCAAGTTGAGGAAAATATCAATTATAGAGATTTGGCAACGTCGCAAGCGACTGATGAAGAACTTCTGTAACTGTTGCATTATGGCTCATCGCTACAACTCAAGAAAATCCAGCAATAATTCGACCTTATGTGACGCCACCATTCAGAACTGCTGCATTCAAGAGCTTGCATAATTTAAGTCACCTTGGAATCAAAGCAGCCAGTAAATTGCTGAACGTTATGTGTGGCCTTCTATAAAGGTTGACTGCAGAAAATGGGCTCAGACATGTATAGAATGTCAACAGTCGAAAGTCACACGTCATGTGATGGCTTCAATTGGTATTTTTGCTCCACCTTCAAGACGGCTCGAGCGTGCATCTCGATATCGTTATCATGCCGCTTTCCGAAGGATACCGTTATCAGTTGATACCGATACCATGATCAGTTCCCGATACCGATATCATGATCAGTTCTCCCGTTGGCCAGAAGCGGTACCTTTACAGGACCAAGAAGCAACAACTTGTAAGTAACTACAGACCAAGGTCGACAATTTGAGTCATTCCTATTTAAAAATCTGAACCGTTTATTAGGTACTACTCATATTTGAACTATTGCTTATCATCCTGTAGCAAACGGTATGGTAGAGAGGCCACATCGATAACTAAAGGCAGCTCTGCGATATTATCAGCCTCGTTGGACAGAAAGCCTACCAACAGTTCTACTGGGCATTCGTCAATCTTGGAAAAAAGATGTCAATGAAATAGCAGCAGAAATGATATATGGACAGCCACTATGACTACCGGGCGAATTCCTCTATCCCCGTGGAATAGATTATAATAGCAGTACCCCAGCACATTTTATTCAAGAACTTCGAAACCAGCTCGATGCTCTTCGCCCATCACAAGTTAGTCATCATGTTGATAACAAAATTTTCATCTTTAAAAACCTTGCCAATGCCAGCCACGTTTTCGTCCGCCATGACGCACAGAAGGAGCCGCTCCAAAGACCATATGATGGTCCCTACCTGGTAATTTCGCGAAGCGACTAAACTTTCGTGGTGAAAATTCGGTCGCGAGATTTCGGTTTCAGTAGAGCGTTTGAAACCTGTATACACCTTATCAGAGAACGATTTTGTACCGACACTGCAACCTGAACACGAGTTTGTAAACCGATGTCCTGCAACGGAAGCACCTCAAGCCAAGCCAAACACTGTTCGTCATACAAGATCGGGCAGAAGGGTTCATTCTCTTGACCGTTACCAGGCAGATTTTTCATGATCCAAATGATTGGTAGGAGAGTGATGTGGCGGCATTAAAATCGCCCACATTCACATACCATATCGATTATTTTTCTTTCAATTTATTTTTTTATTATTTCGAACTTTTATATTTTCCAATTATTTTTTATTTATAGTGTTAATAAAAGCCTAAGGCCCCTATTTGTATATATTTTTATAAATTATTTATTATTCCGAATTAGTTTTATGAAGGTCCATGGTCACTATACAACCATCTGGAGCAACCTTAGTTATTTTATAAGCCTACAAATATTTTGTTTGAAAAACCCAGTTATATTCCTTTCGCATAGTAAACCATCTGCAGGTTTAAGCCGACATTACGTACTTCCATTGCTGTTATTAGAAGGCCGATAATTTTGGGATTTTTCTAAGGGTCGAGGACGATTGTAAAGGGCAGACAAAGAAGGCCTTTAAAACTATAAAAGTTTTCTCCAGCATATAAATAAACTATGTAATATCTCCTGTGTATGCGTATTCTTGTGTTCTCACAAAGCCCGAAACGCCAAAGTACCAACTGACAGCAAACATTTTTGGTTCATATATTTTACGCGGCCAAAAATAATTAAATAGATCGGGGTATTCATTTGACAGAATGCAGATTTTAATGCAGAATCACATAATTCTTAAATGGCATAATGCTTGTAATCAAGCAATTCAGCATAATAAATTTCCTTGTTAACACAAAATTTGAGACAATATCCTAAAAAAGTATTCAAAAAATAAGAAAAATTGTAGTATCCTTGGTCTCCATGAGTCCACTGTGCAATTTCCTATCTTAAAAAATATTGAATACCCTACAACCTCTACATATTTATTTCTTCTTCTTCTTCTACCCGGATCGATCTCCAGCAGCATCCTACTGGTTTTTGATTTGCAGTAGTTCTTTAGCATTTGTTACTTTATCTTATCAGCGTGTCTTTGGTCTACCTCTCTCTATCTCACTGCCTCTACCTCTTATTTGTTTCCCCATGAATTATCTTGGTATTTAGTTCTATGGCATTGTCGCCATGTTTTCCTCATTTGAGTAGCTGAATCATCAAATAGCCTATAATATCCAGATCTTTATATAATTGCTTCAGTTCGAAGTTGTCTATGATCCACCAAACTCTGCAGGGAGTAAGAAGCTTTGTTACCTTTCAAAATACGATTTCTGTTCCATTTACGCTTAAGTCTATTTACGTTTATGCAATTCTCGTCGCAAATTTTGTTATGTTATTCCTAATTACTGTATAATCTCGTATACTACTGTTCTTGTGTACTCGGTCGTCAGCCAGTGTGTAGTATTCCAATGTCTGGACTAAACACGTATCAAATTCTGCCGTTTTCTCTATTATTTGATGAAATGTGAACAACTGATTTATTTAATGTCTGAATGATTGTGGCGTTTTCACATATTTTTTTATTTTTTTGGAGTTTTTCGCCACGATCTAAAACCTAAGATCATAAAATAACCTAGATCATAAAATATCAAGAATATCTGTTCTTTTGGAAATAATCACTGGGTAAAAAAATAAACAAACCGAACCAAGTGATTCTTTTCTGAAATAAATTTGTCTAACGAACAAAATTTAAAAAAAATATAAAAATGTTCTAAAATAAATACAAACTTTTGAACGTTAATGTTTCGAAAAGTATTCTCCTCCCGTATTAAGACATTTAAGTTTTTTCAATACACAATCAGTACAGTAAACAATCACACCGTAAACCTCACCTATAAATTTGTTGGTAGTATGTCACTGTCATTAAAAACTAATTGTCAATGTAAGTATCATTGACATGCACAAAAAAATATATTTACTTCCTACCTTTGTTCTATATATATATATATATATATATATATATATATATATATATATATATATATATATATATATATATATATATATATATATATATATATATATATATATATATATATATATATATAGAACAAAGGTAGGAAGTAAATATATTTTTTTGTGCATGTCAATGATACTTACATTGACAATTAGTTTTTAATGACAGTGACATACTACCAACAAATTTATAGGTGAGGTTTACGGTGTGATTGTTTACTGTACTGATTGTGTATTGAAAAAACTTAAATGTCTTAATACGGGAGGAGAATACTTTTCGAAACATTAACGTTCAAAAGTTTGTATTTATTTTAGAACATTTTTATATTTTTTTTAAATTTTGTTCGTTAGACAAATTTATTTCAGAAAAGAATCACTTGGTTCGGTTTGTTTATTTTTTTACCCAGTGATTATTTCCAAAAGAACAGATATTCTTGATATTTTATGATCTAGGTTATTTTATGATCTTAGGTTTTAGATCGTGGCGAAAAACTCCAAAAAAATAAAAAAATATGTGAAAACGCCACAATCATTCAGACATTAAATAAATCAGTTGTTCACATTTCATCAAATAATAGAGAAAACGGCAGAATTTGATACGTGTTTAGTCCAGACATTGGAATACTACACACTGGCTGACGACCGAGTACACAAGAACAGTAGTATACGAGATTATACAGTAATTAGGAATAACATAACAAAATTTGCGACGAGAATTGCATAAACGTAAATAGACTTAAGCGTAAATGGAACAGAAATCGTATTTTGAAAGGTAACAAAGCTTCTTACTCCCTGCAGAGTTTGGTGGATCATAGACAACTTCGAACTGAAGCAATTATATAAAGATCTGGATATTATAGGCTATTTGATGATTCAGCTACTCAAATGAGGAAAACATGGCGACAATGCCATAGAACTAAATACCAAGATAATTCATGGGGAAACAAATAAGAGGTAGAGGCAGTGAGATAGAGAGAGGTAGACCAAAGACACGCTGATAAGATAAAGTAACAAATGCTAAAGAACTACTGCAAATCAAAAACCAGTAGGATGCTGCTGGAGATCGATCCGGGTAGAAGAAGAAGAAGAAATAAATATGTAGAGGTTGTAGGGTATTCAATATTTTTTAAGATAGGAAATTGCACAGTGGACTCATGGAGACCAAGGATACTACAATTTTTCTTATTTTTTGAATACTTTTTTAGGATATTGTCTCAAATTTTGTGTTAACAAGGAAATTTATTATGCTGAATTGCTTGATTACAAGCATTATGCCATTTAAGAATTATGTGATTCTGCATTAAAATCTGCATTCTGTCAAATGAATACCCCGATCTATTTAATTATTTTTGGCCGCGTAAAATATATGAACCAAAAATGTTTGCTGTCAGTTGGTACTTTGGCGTTTCGGGCTTTGTGAGAACACAAGAATACGCATACACAGGAGATATTACATAGTTTATTTATATGCTGGAGAAAACTTTTATAGTTTTAAAGGCCTTCTTTGTCTGCCCTTTACAATCGTCCTCGACCCTTAGAAAAATCCCAAAATTATCGGCCTTCTAATAACAGCAATGGAAGTACGTAATGTCGGCTTAAACCTGCAGATGGTTTACTATGCGAAAGGAATATAACTGGGTTTTTCAAACAAAATATTTGTAGGCTTATAAAATAACTAAGGTTGCTCCAGATGGTTGTATAGTGACCATGGACCTTCATAAAACTAATTCGGAATAATAAATAATTTATAAAAATATATACAAATAGGGGCCTTAGGCTTTTATTAACACTATAAATAAAAAATAATTGGAAAATATAAAAGTTCGAAATAATAAAAAAATAAATTGAAAGAAAAATAATCGATATGGTATGTGAATGTGGGCGATTTTAATGCCGCCACATCACTCTCCTACCAATCATTTGGATCATGAAAAATCTGCCTGGTAACGGTCAAGAGAATGAACCCTTCTGCCCGATCTTGTATGACGAACAGTGTTTGGCTTGGCTTGAGGTGCTTCCGTTGCAGGACATCGGTTTACAAACTCGTGTTCAGGTTGCAGTGTCGGTACAAAATCGTTCTCTGATAAGGTGTATACAGGTTTCAAACGCTCTACTGAAACCGAAATCTCGCGACCGAATTTTCACCACGAAAGTTTAGTCGCTTCGCGAAATTACCAGGTAGGGACCATCATATGGTCTTTGGAGCGGCTCCTTCTGTGCGTCATGGCGGACGAAAACGTGGCTGGCATTGGCAAGGTTTTTAAAGATGAAAATTTTGTTATCAACATGATGACTAACTTGTGATGGGCGAAGAGCATCGAGCTGGTTTCGAAGTTCTTGAATAAAATGTGCTGGGGTACTGCTATTATAATCTATTCCACGGGGATAGAGGAATTCGCCCGGTAGTCATAGTGGCTGTCCATATATCATTTCTGCTGCTATTTCATTGACATCTTTTTTCCAAGATTGACGAATGCCCAGTAGAACTGTTGGTAGGCTTTCTGTCCAACGAGGCTGATAATATCGCAGAGCTGCCTTTAGTTATCGATGTGGCCTCTCTACCATACCGTTTGCTACAGGATGATAAGCAATAGTTCAAATATGAGTAGTACCTAATAAACGGTTCAGATTTTTAAATAGGAATGACTCAAATTGTCGACCTTGGTCTGTAGTTACTCACAAGTTGTTGCTTCTTGGTCCTGTAAAGGTACCGCTTCTGGCCAACGGGAGAACTGATCATGATATCGGTATCGGGAACTGATCATGGTATCGGTATCAACTGATAACGGTATCCTTCGGAAAGCGGCATGATAACGATATCGAGATGCACGCTCGAGCCGTCTTGAAGGTGGAGCAAAAATACCAATTGAAGCCATCACATGACGTGTGACTTTCGACTGTTGACATTCTATACATGTCTGAGCCCATTTTCTGCAGTCAACCTTTATAGAAGGCCACACATAACGTTCAGCAATTTACTGGCTGCTTTGATTCCAAGGTGACTTAAATTATGCAAGCTCTTGAATGCAGCAGTTCTGAATGGTGGCGTCACATAAGGTCGAATTATTGCTGGATTTTCTTGAGTTGTAGCGATGAGCCATAATGCAACAGTTACAGAAGTTCTTCATCAGTCGCTTGCGACGTTGCCAAATCTCTATAATTGATATTTTCCTCAACTTGATCAATTATCGAAAGGGCAGCAGCGACGACATTCTCGTTGCCGGCTACATGACGGCTTCTACCATATAACGAAACTGCTTTACAACGAGAAGTTCCCTATCGTACGCTCCGCATTTCTGCTCTGTTGAAGTGATGTTCTTTAAAAAAAAAATCTAACGGCTGCCACTCGTCATCAATATACCGTTGCCGTAATGCGGCGCCTACGGCAAAATCTGAGGCGTCAGTAAAAATGGGAAGCCTTTTGGGTGAGCCAGTAATTCTGCCTCCACCAGGACTTCCTTACATCCATTAAACGCTGCCATGGCCTGTTCTGTTCATTTTACAGTTTCGTTGCCCTTAACTTTTTTTGTTTGGTCAGGTTGTTCGGTGGGGCTTGTACACAGGCTGCCTTAGGTATGTTTATACCTAAGATAACCTGTGTACTAAAAAAAATTAACATACCTAGGAACCTTCGTAACTTCTTGGCTGTGTCGGGCTGCGGATATTCTTGGATGGCTTTCACCTTTTGGGACAATGGCCTTATACCCTCTCCAGAGATAAGATATCCCAAGAAATTGACTTAAGATTGTCCAAAGACACCCTTATTAGGGTTGATTATCACTTCATATTCTTCCAGACGTTGAAAAAGCATCTCTAGGTGGAGCATATATGTTCTAGTGAATTGGAGACTATCAAAATGTCATCTATGTAAGCGTAGCAAAAATTCAGTCCACGTGTCACTTCGTCTATAAATCTCTGGATTTGAACATCTTTATGAAAACCAAAAGCCATAGAAGGAAATTCAAATAATCCAAAAGGTGTAGTGTCTTAGGAATGTCTTCCTTAGCAACCGGGATTTGATTAAAAGTTCGCACGAGGTCTATAGTGGAAAAGATTGTAGTGCGATGGAGGAGCTGTAAAAAATCCTCAATTTGCCTCACTCGATGTTGGTCCGGACATATTCGGTTATTAAGTGCTCGGTAATCATCGCAGGGCCTCCACTTAACCCCATGTTTAGGAACCAAGTGGAGTGGTGATGCCCAAGGGCTCTTTGAAGGGCCGGCCAGGTCTAATTGTAACATGGCATCGAATTCCTTCTTTGCTATATGGAGCTTATCCGGGCCAAGGCAACGGGGTTTCTGTGCAACTGGAGATCTTGGAGTGGTAATAATATGGTGAGTAGTTTGATGTTTTCTCAACCGCACTGCTCTATCAGGACGCGTTATTTGTGAAAATCTCAGAAGTAACTCATGGAATGGTGACTTGCCGGTAATAACCTTAACACTACCCTCTTCGTACTCAGTCATCTCTCCTTTTGAGATAAGCTGTGTGCTTGAATGGAATAATTGACCTTCTCTTAGATGAATAGAAGGAATGTGCTAGGAAGTCGGCGTCAAGAATGGGTCTTGATACATCTGCGATCACGAATCTCCAACAAAAGTCTCGACGTAAACCGGGATTTAGAATACATGAAAAGAAACCGTGGCTATAGGCGTTCCGTTTGCGGCAATTAGGAAGTAGGTCGACGGTTTACGTTGTTCCTGTATGCGGTTTCGCGGATACACACTCAAATCGGCACCCGTATCCACTAAAAAACGCACTTTGCTGTTCCTGTCCCAGATGAAAAGTCGGCAGGATATAGACCGATGGGCGTCCAGCCGTCATTAGTGACTCCCCGTGGCTATGTGAGCGCGATCATTAAAAACTAATTGTCAATGTAAGTATCATTGACATGCACAAAAAAATATATTTACTTCCTACCTTTGTTCTATATATATATATATATATATATATATATATATATATATATATATATATATATATATATATAAGAAATATATAGAAATATATATATATAATATATATATATATATAGAAATATATATATATATATATATATATATATATATATATATATATATATATATATATATATATATATATATATATATAAGAAATATATATATATATATATATATAATATATAGAAATTAATATCATTTATTTTTTTATATTCGTTTTGAAAACGGGAGGAGATTCTCTTTCTCCCCCTCTCCCTCGCTCTCTCTTCCCCTTTCCCCCTCAACCCTCAACCTCATCACCGCACTCCTTTTTTAAAGAAGAAAGAAAACTAAAAAAAATGAGAAAAAACTTTAAAAGAATTAATCAGAGGGGAACCAGATAACACTAAGGAATTAAAGAATATAGTTTTTGAAATACTAGGTGATATTACGTGTGGAAATATAGCTGGCAAATTTAATATGCACGATGTACAAAGTATTAATAATATAATTAATTCAATAGAATGTGATTCATCTGAATGTCCAAAATTCGAGTGTCCAAAATTTAATGTATTGGTAATTCTTCTTTTTTTATATCAAATGTTATGATGTAGTGTCTCATACCATTATATACACATCTATCTGAAAGTCTTTACAGACAAACAACTATAACCATAGACAGCGAAAACATGGACAAGTTTGAAATTATTAAGGTAGAAGAACTGGAGATGATAATTAAGAATCTTCCAACCAAGAAGAGCACAGGGAAAGAAATATCAAGTAAAATACTGAAAATGGCAATAAGTATTATGAAACAGGACTTTCTTAACATAATTAATGGGTCATTGATGGAGGGTTATTGTCCTGACAGGTGAAAGACGTTCACAATAATTCTAATTCCAAAGATAGATAGAGTTAAAAAAGCAAGTCTATACCAATCAACATGTTGCCATAATAATAATAATAATAATAATAATAATAATAATCATAATAGTAAGGCAGGGGGCGGATAGATCGCTTGATGAGTGGCGCCACCACCTTCCCGAGCTGAGAGGAGTACACCTCTGGAAAAAAAACCCCAAGCTCAAGGTGGAAATCCATCGTGCCGAGGAGCTGAATGGCACAGGGTTAAAGTGTCTCTAACGATGTCTCCGGATACCTAGCGCCCTCCGGTAGTAAATAGCTTTCCCATGGTAAATCGGGGCTCCGCCTTGGGTGACCGTTTTTTCCCTTGAACCCAAAAATTTTTTTTATGGAGATTGAAACATATAATGATATTATACAAGGCGGTAGGGTTTTGCGGACAAGAACCCTTCGGAACCGTCGGGAGGATTTGTCCGGGGTTGGTGAGTCTGGAGCGAGTGGCAACTCCCAACTCTATGGCACCACAAGAATGGCAATGAACAAGGCAACTGAAAAAATCCATCCACAATTAGAAGTTAATAGTCAATCAACACCAGAGACTTCAATACAAACCCAACAAAAAGCAGGAGCTAATAATCAGGTACCGGCTGGCTCGCCCACCATAAGGAGGGCTGTCAGCAGGACCGAGCGCACTCCACGTATTAGATGGACACGTGAAATGAATATTGAAGTAATGAGTGCCTATTATTACGTGAACCAGTGTGCAGATATACCGCTACCTGGATGGAGAAGTGCACTTCACCAAGAATATAAGAAGAGGTTTGCTGAAACACAGTTATCGGAACAAAACTTAACAGACCGTAAAAATCTTATATTAAGAAAAAAATATCTTACCGAAACAGAATTAATGAACATCAAGAGGGAAGTCGGTAATAAATTACACCAAAGCAAATGACCCACCTCAAGAAAATAACATGGATATCCTTAACTTGAACACATAGAACCAACCGGTAGTACAAACTCCAATCCTAACAGCAGAAGTATCTTCAACTCAAAGTGTAGAAACAGTCGTGAATGGAAACTTTTTTAACACACGAGAAAGATTTTACAGTCTATTGGCTCATTTTACTGCCTCAAATCCACTAAATAGGCCAAAAATACCGATTCTGCGCAACACTGCAAAATCCCGCTTTACTATAATGCAGGTCAATAAAGTTTTGGAATCACATTTATCGGGGATAATGAACCTTAGTGACATACATCTTGCGTTGTACTGTGCAGCAGTAAAAACTTACACCCTCAATTCGACAAGGCGTAATATCCAAAAAGATACACCTGCCTGGAAAAAGCGCCTGGAAACTGATATCAATGATTTTCGAGCGAAAGTTGACATTATTTCTGAGTTTCTTGCTGGAAATACATCTAGCAAAGTGACGAAAAAAACGAAAATAATTGCCAAAAATCTGGCATTGGATTTGAAGAGTCAAACTTTCGCGAGAAATTATTAGACCTGAAAGATCGATTTAGACAGAAAGCTAAAACGAAGGGAGCCAGACTAGCCAGATACAATGAGACAGAAAAACGAAAACACCAAAATGCAATGTTTCAAAATAGCCAGAAGAAGTTTTATAGAGAACTAGAAGCTCAGGGTAACCAGTCAAAACATGAAAATGTGAATGTATCTACCTTTGAGAAATACTGGAAATCTGTCTGGAAAAGATCTGATGGTTATGAAAAAATGGCCCCGTGGGTTGCAACAATTCGAAAACAGACTGATGCACTTCCACAAATGGAATTCAACGGTCTTGAAGCGATTGACATCTGCACTGCCATCAAGAAAACTCAAAACTGGAAGACACCCGGGCCAGATGGATTACACAACTTCTGGATCAAAAACTTCACAGCTGTTTACCAGGTACTTGCTGATGCATTTAAAGAAATAATGGTGAATCCTGATACTTTCCCCGACTTTCTGATGGAGGGAAATACATATTTGTTATATAAAAAGGGTGATGCTAACCAACCCAGTAACTATAGACCGATAACATGTTTATCCGTGTTGTATAAATTATTCACAGCCCTGCTCAATGAAAAAAATTACCAACATTGTGACTATAATAACATATTAGAAGATGAGCAGAAAGGGTGTATTAGGGCAGGTATGGGATGCAAGGAGCAACTGACGATTGATGCTGTAGTTCTTGCGCAAGCCCGGACAAAAAAGCGCAATTTCAATATGTGCTATATAGATTACAAGAAGGCTTTCGATAGTGTCCCACATGACTGGTTATTACAAGTTTTGAACATCTACAAAATTTGTCCGCAGATTACAAACTCCTTAAGGTATCTCATGAGTAAATGGAAGACTAATTTATTTGTCCACCAACAGTACATTGGAACAACAAATATCGAGAGAGGAATATTTCAGGGAGCTTCATTTTCCCCTGTTTGGTTTTGTTTAGCGTTGAATCCGATGTCCACATTACTTAACAATAGCAATATTGGCTACAAACTTGACATGAGAAATTCCAGGAAACTATCTCATTTGCTATACATGGACGACTTAAAACTCTATGGAGAAACAAGAGAGAAACTAAATTTATTAATAAAAACAGTCGAAATATTTAGTAAGGATATCAAAATGTCATTCGGACTCGAGAAATGCTCCACTATTAGCATACAAAAGGGAATAATAAAAGAACAACATTCAACAGTCTGCGGTATACAAGAACTAGCATCAGAAGACTCATACAAATATTTAGGAATGCTTCAAAATCATAAATTTGATCATAGCCTATTAAAGAAGAATTTTTCCACTTTGTACCAAAAACGGCTGACAAAACTCATAAACACCAAACTGAACGGTGGAAACCTCATTAAAGCGATCAATGGCTGGGCGGTGCCCACTCTGACATATTTTTTTGGCATTGTTAAATGGTCTGAAGCAGATCTTGATGAACTGGATAGATTGACACGAAGAACATTGACAAAGTTCCGATGTTTACATCCTAATTCGTCCACAAAAGGCTATATATTCCAAGAAAGTTGGGAGGCAGAGGGCTTGTGAATGTCAAGAAGCTTTGTCTCAATCAGGAGAATAGGATGAGAGAGCGCTTCATTAGTTCACATAGCACACTAATGAAACTGGTTGTTAAGAAGGACCAGGGTTTCACCCCACTAAATCTAAATCATCTTTAGTCATCCTAAATCACTTTAGGATGACTCCATTGACAAATATTTGTCTCTAAACTGGCTTACCGATGGACTTTATATCCAGAAACAGAAGGTTTCGCGACAGCTATTCAAGATAAGGTAGTAAGGACAAAAAATTATGAAAGACATATTCTACACATGGATGTTGTCGACAAGTGCAGGAAGTGCGGTGGTGTAGGAGAAACAATTGAACACCTTGTTGGAGGGTGTCCAGTCCTTGCCCCTAATGCTTATCTAGGCAGGCAAAATCAGCTGGCGAAAGTTATACACCAGCAAATCGCTTTAAAGCACTCGCTATTTGATAAGATGCCTCCACCATATTACAAGTACACGCCTTCCCCCGTACTTGAGTCGGCCGATACAATTTTTTACTGGGATAGACCAATTACAACAGATCGGACGGTTGACTATAATAGGCCGGATATTGTTCTAATTAACAAAAAGCAGAGGAGAGCTTTCATAATTGACATTGCGATACCACTCTCTCCTAACATCAGAAAAACTGAAATGGAAAAGGTCACGAAGTACGAAAATCTTGCAATTGATCTGAAAAATCAATGGAAACTCCAGAAAGTGGAGGTGTTACCTTTTGTTATATCCGCCGAAGGCCTAGTAAGCAAAGCCTTTTCCAAAAATCTGGAAATTCTTGGTGTTTCAAAATCGATTACCACAGTAGGACAACGAGCAGTTCTCTTACAAACTTGCCACATTGTTTGTAAGGTACTAAGCTGAATGGGAGGAGCTGAACTGCTTTCTCATTCTGGCATTGCAAACCCGACCAGCCTAGGCTGAGATGATCGATGAATCATGTTTGTGATAATAATAATAATAAGAATAAATGACCTTTATTGCATAATATTAATGAGAAGAAAAAAAGAAATACACAAAAGTATAAAACAAAATACATGAAAATTCTCAATTTGTTGATCAGCAAGTTGACGAAGTCTAGCATAATTTGCTATTCCACTCAACCAATCCACCGATTTTAATCCCTAGAGAGAAAAAAACGTACCTTTAAAACCATAAACATTTTCTCTTATGTCTCACACACATAGTATAAAACACAATACTATTACCCAACCATCTGGTCACCGCCAGAACCTCAATATATATTAGCAATTATAGCTGTTGAAGTAATAGAAATTCCCTGCCTTTGTATTTGAATTTGTTAATATTACACATTTAAAATATATTGGGGAATCTATTTAATATCTTAATAGCATTATATACATATATATATATATATATATATATATATATATATATATATATATATATATATATATATATATATATATATATATATATATATATATAGATATATATATATATATATATATATATATATATATATATACATACATATATATATATATATATATATATATATATATATATATATATATATATATATATATATATATATATATATATATATATATATATATATATCTCAAACAAACAAAAATTTCCAGTGAGACCATTGATTTAATGAAGAAACGGCGAGCAATGAGAAATGCAGGTAGTCCTTTTGGCAGGGTCGAGTACACTGAGCTCTGCAAAACTATAAGAAAACGTATCAGAGAGGACACGCGCCGATTCAATATGCAGCTAGTGCAAAAAACCCTGGAAGAAAACAAAGGAATTAACAAAGCTAAACAGAAGCTGAGAAACAAAAGAACGCAAATATATGCTTTAAAGCGTGAGGATGGCACAGTGTGCAGGACGCGTACCCAAATGTTAGAGATTGTCAGAAGGTTTTATTCCCAGTTATATGAAGATCAGAGCCAGTCAGGGACAGCAATACCCACGGAAGAACAATATATAATACCAGATATCCTAGTGGAGGAAGTAACAAATGCTATAGAATTGATGAAGAACGGCAAGGCTCCAGGAAAGGATAGTGTAACTGTCGAAATGCTAAAAGCTGGTGGTCGGACGTTACATAAAACACTGGCAAAATTATACTCAAAATGCCTCAAAGAACAAAAAGTACCTGACTTATGGAAAAATGCAGAAGTGATCCTTTTACATAAAAAAGGAGCACAGGAAGATTTAAAGAACTACCGTCCAATAAGCCTCCTATCAGTGATGTACAAAGTTTTCACTAAGATAATTTCTAAAAGAATATTAAAAAACTGAATGACGCACAACCAAGAGAACAAGCAGGATTCAGAAGTGGATTCAGTACAATGGATCACATCCAGGTTGTTCAGCAGGTCATAGAAAGGCACAACGAATACACCATGCCACTGTGCTTGGCTTTTATCGACTACGAAAAAGCATTTGATTCCATCTCAAAGCATGCGATAATGGATGCACTGCTTAGCCAAGGTGTAGAGAGAGCCTATGTAAACCTGTTAGAATCGATATATGATGGAGCTACAGCCACAATTCACCTTGATGATCTTGAAGTGTCAATTAATATAGAACGAGGTGTACGGCAGGGTGACGCAATATCGCCTATTCTTTTCTCGGCTGGCCTTGAAGAAGTATTCCGTAAACTGGATTGGGAACAGGATGGGGTAAAGATCAATGGTGCAAACTTAAACCATCTTAGATTTGCAGATGATATTATTCTCATTTCACAAGACCCAGAGGAGCTGCAAAGACGCATACAAGAACTGCAAAGGGCTGGCGAACCATTTGGCTTGAAAATAAACCGGAAAAAGAGTCAGGTTATGTTCAATAACTTCGCTCAGGACAGAAGAATTTCAGTTTTAGGAAGGGATTTAGAGATTGTGGACAGCTTTGTATATCTTGGGCAGAGGATTTCCATGGAGGGGAATACCGCCCGGGAGGTGGAACGGCGTGTTAAATGTGGCTGGCAGGCATTTGGTAGGCTCAACATAGTGTTTAAGAGCAGACTCCCACTTTGCCTGAAAAGAAAAGTATTCGATCAGTGCGTTCTACCCGTTATGACATACGGAAGTGAAACCTGGACACTCACATCGCAATCAATTCAAAAACTTCGGGTGGCACAGAGGGGAATGGAAAGATGTATGCTTGGCATTACAAGACGAGACAGAAAGTCCTGCGCATGGATCAGGGAACAAACAAAAGTCTGTGACATCATTGGAAGAGTAAAACAGTTGAAATGGAGATGGGCAGGCCATATAGCGAGGCGATGGGACGACAGATGGACCAAGGCAATCCTGGAGTGGATACCGCTTGATCGCAAACGTCCGCGAAGAAGACCGAAAGCACGATGGACTGATGACATCGTTAAGTATATTGGACCCGAGTGGCAGAGGAAAGCCCAGGACCGTGAAGGTTGGAAGCATGCTGAAGAGGCCTTCATCCTGCAGTGGATCGATACGGGCTGATGATGATGATGATGATGATGATATATATATATATATATATATATATATATATATATATATATATATATATATATATATATATATATATGTTTTCACGGGTGTGAAATGTAATGATAGTTTCTCGGGTATCCCGTGGTAGCTGAATGTCCACTGATGGACGGTTTCGCTGACGTTTCGATAGAATCTCATCCATCATTTTCAAAACGTTTACTCGACGGTGTTTCGACGACAAAGGCCCTTAAATTGTCATCGAAAACCCTGCCCTTCATTGAGTTAAATGATTCAAAGAAGGTCGTGAGGTCATTAAAGACGACGAGCATCCTGGTCTGAAAAACTCCGTCGTTACTTAAAATAGCTTTTGTAATTATGCGTGGATCTATAAAAAATCAGCCAAAATCTTCGTTGCGATACATGGTTCAAAGATTCAATGCATCGCATTTTGACCGATCATTTAGGACTTCGGAAGGTTTATTCACGTTTTGTTCCACACAAATTGACTGATTACCAAAAATTTCTCGGAATCCAACATTGCAAGGACTTGATTAAAAAGTCGAAAAATAAGGAAAACTTCAACTACAGCATTGTTACTGGTTATGGGACGTGGTGTTTTCAATATGATCTAGAACCAAGCGTTATAGAATGGCAGCACCCAAGCGAGCCAAATCCGAAGAAACGCGGTCTCGAGAAGTCTGTGTTTTATCTTGGTATTATGAAGCGTCTCTTGTCGTATATTCATCGTGTGCGGCCACAATACCGTCAACAGGGCAGCTGGCGCTTGTTGCACAAGAATGCATCGTCCCATCGCTCGACGCTCATCACTGATTTTTTTACCAAAAATGGCATTTTAACCAGCATTCACCATACTTGCCTCATTTGGCTCCCTGCGACTTCTACCTCTTCCAAAAACTTCATCATTTGCCGATAAAAGGACAGTATTATGCTGACATTGAAGCTATTCAAAAGACGTCGACAACTATCTTGAAGGACATATATTTGGCCGAGGTCAAAAATTCATTCGTCAACCTAATTGACCATGCAAAACATTGTATTGACGCAAGGAGATTATTTTGAATAAAAATAATGATTTTTGCAGACAAAATTTGCTGTTTTCCGTGAGACGCACCTTGTACACATGGTTCCATAGGGATTAAATTAATATACTTTTGTCTTTCTAATGCTAATGTTGTATTTTTAATGGATAAGTAATTGGAAGTAATATATCCTTGAAATTATGAATACGAACCTGAAAAATATATTTTTCTAACGACTGTAAGTAATTATTTGATAAGATCATCAATATTGAGTTGTCCGACACGTAGTTTAAAACAAAGAAATCTCCATGTTTGATTGTAATGAACAACAACAAAAATTATCCATTTATTTTGAGGTTTGGTTTATTTTTGTCGAAAAGAAAATGGTTACGTAGATGTTATATCGTTTCAATGATGACACTGATATTATTGGGCTACATATATTCAACTCATGGAAGATTTAAAACAATCTACGGTAAAATCCATCCAACTTTAAGAGTTGTCGATCAGATTGCTTTTTTAATTTTAACTTTATCCAACCTCGTCAGCCTTGTTAGTTATTATAAATATGGTAATTTCTATTTGGATGTTCTTTGTGCAGATTGGAATGAAAAAATTGCGAAAAAATACAAATGTAAATTACAAAGAATCGAAAGATTATTTTATATGGTGGTCATATTGTTGGTTTTCGGTGATGCACTGTTCTTCTTAAAAACAGTTGGATGGTTTTATTTCAAGTACTTCCTTCATAGAGATTTTGAATTTTATACTCTTTGCGTTGTGGTGTTTATTTTGGTGAAGATACTCAATAGATTAACAGAAAAGTTTTCAGAAGTTAATTGCATGTTACTTTCCATGAATAAAGATTATTTTCCGAATAAATCGTTTGTTCTTACTGCGAATTCATTTCAAAACAAGCTCTTTTCCTTCGACAGAAAATTAAAAACAATAATTGCTATGTATAATGAAGCATGTGACTTAGTAGATAACTTAAATAAAACTCTTGGCTTCATGTTATTATTCTGCATAGCATATATTATTTCCAATATTTGGTGGTGCCTTTTTGTAATAGTGGAATATTTTGTTAGAAAAAACACTTTTAATGGAATAGACTTATCGATCTGGATCCTATCAGTATATTTAGCTTGGATAGTTACCACTTTGGTAAGTCATTATAACTATATTTTTATAAAAGTCTCATTACATGATTATATTTTTAGGTATTAGCGATTTTTTTGGCAAAATCAGGGTCAGACATCGAAAAAGCGAACCGAGAAGCTTTAAAATTGTGCTGTTATGTGTTAAACAGAATTGTAACGTTATCGAAAAATGAAGTTCCAACCGAAATAAGAGAGAAATTGAATCATTTAGTTGACTTAATGAAAACTCGAAATCCTTTAGTTAATGCAGGTGGATTCTTTCATCTAAACTTAAATACTATAGGTTTAATTGTATCAAATGTTACCACTTATTTAATAGTGTCCATACAGTTTGTTTTAAATAATCCCAAATAATTTAGAATAAAAACATAATTTAACAAGAGAAATTAGTATTGTATTTAGGTGACTCTTCATTTTCCTATTTTAATTTAAATGTTAAGATTAAGAAGTATTGTTGTTCAATTAGAATTTTAAATTAAGTTAGAAATTGTCTTTTGTAATTGTTAAACATTTTTTCGCCGATTTTTTAATACCAATGAATTTATCTGGCAAATAATTTGCATTAAGGAATTACTAGCGCAACTTATGAGTCTCGTAATACACAGCCCCTCTACTATACCACCAAATAATAGCAAAACCTTCTTTCGCGGACAACGGAAGCGGACAACAGCTGAACCCGAACTTTTATTTCGAGAACAGGGCTCTGACAGAAAACAAACCAGGTCGCGTCTGCATTGTCAACCACCAGCAAACTGGTCGGCGTCTTTTCACCCAGAAGGCGCGGCTGTACACCACGCTCCAGGAACTAACAATTCCTGGTTCTAAACTTCCAATGGAAACAGTGGACCTATAAGCTTATAAGCAACCATGACTCGTGCAAGTAATAACAATGATACCCCAGGTGGTAACCAATCCACCCGTCGATAGACGGCAACCGGGTGCTCGGACTCTGAGGAACCTGGACTTTCACGATCTCAAAAAAAGTCGGAGCTTTTGGGCAAATTTTTACACAAAACACCCACATATATTGGAAGCTTCGACATCAATATGCTGATCCAACAAGGAAAACTTCACAACCTAACTTCAGAACTTCACAGGCAAAAGATACGTGTGCTTTCTCTACAAGAAACACGCATCACGAATGAGGATACGGTGGACTACCTTAACTATCTCATATTCAAAAGCAGGACAGACAAACGAGTCGCCACGGGCCCTCCGCTTGGCCTTGGCACACAAAGGGATAGCCTTTATGGGATTGACCTTTATGGCACACAAAGGGACAGTGAACTCTATTAAGGAAATCACCCCCATAAACAATAAACTAATGACAATGCGCATACTGTGTGCCAATAAAAAATACACCATGATCAACGTACATGCCCCCATAGACGGGGACAACAAGAAAAACCCCAAGTCTACAGAGAAATTCTGGGCAACACTAGAGAAGGTATTGGCAAAGGTCCCAAAGGATGACGTCAAAATTTTGCTAGGCGATTTTAACGCACCAATTGGTAGAAAAGAAATCCATCAGAAAACCATAGGCAAATTCCCCGGTCACAAATTTACCAACAAAAAACGGCACAAGATTCATCGAACTATGCCAACAGAATAACCTGAAGATCACGTCAACATCCCTAAGAAAATTACCACGAAAACAGAAGACATGGAGATCGCCTATACAACAGATTGCCGAATTCCAGATAGACCAAGTTGCGATCTCATACCCAACAAAGAGAGATCCAAGATGTCCAAGTCCACAAGGGCGCGAACATTGACTCAGACCACTACCTAACACGAATTAAAGTGCACCCCAAGTGGAGAATCCATCACAAGAAAACACATCTACAGAAATTCGACACGAAAAAGATCAAGAAAATCCACATAACAGAGGAATGGAAAATGGAATAGGCAGAGAGATGGGAAACATTACACAAAAAGCACCGGAACTGATCCCATTGAAAAAGTACATAAAACACCCTTGTGGACTCGGAATGCGAAAGTGTATTGCAGTGACGCAAAGAAGCATTTCCGGAGTACTAAAAAATCCCCAGAAGTCAACAGTTTTTTGACGTAACTAGAAAACAGACCGCGAAGATTATCAGGCAAACTAAGAGGAAGTACATGAAGGAACAACTAGACTCCATAGAGGAGAATTTCCGCAATTATAACACAAGATATTTTTATAGGACTTTCGCAAGAGAAATCGGTGGATACACACCACAAAATCTTTGTTTCAGAAAGTGGAATGGGAGATTAGCGCTAACCAATCAGGAGAATTGTCAGGAGCTGGCACACTATTTCTATGATCTCCTCAATTCCCTCCTCTCTCGCGATCTCCTCAAACGCGACACAAGATTCCCCAAGGAAAATTGTATCCATACCCACTCAGAATCACCACCACCAACACAGGATCCACAGACACATACGCAAAATAAAGAATAACAGGACATCCGTCGAAGATGGTATCGCCGCGAAACTATTGAAAAATCACGGGCCAAATTCACTGCAGGAATTTACGCAAATTATAACAAACATCGGTCAAACAGAAAAATTACCAGATGAATGGAAATGAGCTCTTATCTACCTGCTGCACAAGAAGGGAGACAGAACAGATGTGAACAACTACAGAGGAATCTCCTTACTATAAGTCACTTATAAAATCATCTCAGCATCCCTTCTCCAGAGAACACAAGAACAATTAGAACACAAAATTGGCGAGTACCAGGCAGGCTTTCACCCTGGTCGCTCATGCACTGAACAAATATTTAACTTGAAAACAATACTGAAATACAAGGCTATCAGGAACGTCCCAATCATCTGCAAGTTCGTAGACTTCAAGAAAACATACGACTGCATCGACCGAAAATCTCTGTTCAGCATCCTAGAAAAACAAGGACTCGACCCCAAAACACTACGATTGATCAAACAGACACTGACCGACACAACTTCTAAGTCATAAGGGACTGGGAAAAAAAACTGAAAAATTAAGGACACTGGAAACCAATACGACTCGGACGACCCAAAAACAACATAAAAATATCATGTCTATCCTTCGCAGACGGCCTAGTCATACTCGTAGACAATGAAAAAAGGGCAACCAAATAGATAGAGGTCCTAAAGGAATGTGCAGAGAAAGTCGGTCTACAAATCACTTTTTAAAAAACCGAATTCTTCTGCTCAAAATTAGATGTCCAAAATTTGAATACCAAATACGGCAAAATAAATAGGGTCACTTACTTTAAATACCTGGACGAGGTTCTCGAACCCACAGGAGGAGAGAAGATAGCACACAAGACTCGATTACAGAAGATGAAGAGAGCATACGGCAAGACACACAATATCTACAATAAGAAATGCATATCCACACACGCAAAAATAAGACACTACAACACAGTAATCAAACTAGGGGTACTATACGCAAGCGAGACACTTACACTCTACAGAAAAAGCGGCATAGAAAACATACTAAAAGAAGAACGCAAAATAATGAGGAATATTATCGGGCCAAAACTGACAGAGGAAGGATACAGATTACATTCTAGAAAAACCACAGAGAGAATGTCCAACGTTGCGGCG
>JARFXV010001766.1:82500-217500 GCA_031761425.1 Cosmopolites sordidus | reverse complement strand
AGTTTCAAAAAGTTTCACACCGAACGTTTCAATAGAAGAATTGTATCTCGAGAAACTTGAAAAAAGTCTTAATAGCTTAATCACATCAAAACCACAAAGTTTTTTTTCGATCTGGTTTTTCTTCGATTCAATATTTATCTGAGAAGTGGCGAAAATATACAGAAAGTAAAAGAGATTATTTCGAAGATTAAGTTTGTATTACTTTTTCCTAAATAAACGTGGAAAGTAGTAAAAAAAGCCGAGAATTAAGTTGATGACCTAATAGTTGTAGGACACGTCTAAGTCAACAGTTTTGTGATTATTAGATTAAATCATCTCCTGATGATGCTAACATGGTTAGCGAAACGTGCGTTGAGCAGTTAAAAAAAATGATTTGGTGTTTAGTGGTACATCTCTTCAAGTTTAATATTTCACACCAACGGTTCCCATAGAAGAATTGAACTATATATGTCTCTAATTTAAAGGTAAGTACCATTAAATATTGTATTTTTTTCAAAATCGATATTTTTTGTGTGACTATGCAAAATATCCTGTGATGGCCCTTAGTGTGGTTACTTAAGATAGCCCGGGTCTTATTAAGACTATTAAAACTAATATTTCTTTTTTCACGCTGAAATAAAAAGTTGTAATTTACAATTTAATATAACATAATTGTTACATAAGGTAAATATGTATTTTTTGCACACAGCCTCAGTTAAAATGGAGGCACCTGTCAAGAAGAAGAGGGGTTACATGGACAGCGAATCAGCTTCGACTAGCTCTCGATACTGTTAACAGCCGTCAATTGTCACAAAGAGCAGCTGCACCAAGGTACAGTATTTCACGAAGAACTTTAAGAAATCATTTAAAATCTGGAAGCGATAAAAAGGTTACTGGTCGGCTAACAACTTTAACCAAATCAGAAGAAAAGCAATAAGCGAAAAGAATACATAAGCTCGCCAAAATTGGCATCGCGTTACGACCTAAACTCGTTCGAAAGCAAGCAGATGAATTTTGTATGGAAAATGGAATAGAAAACAGCTGCAATGATAAAAGAAGCACTGCGGGATAAACAGTTTGGCTTAAGCCTTAATGGCTTAAGAGTTTTTTGAAACGAAATCCTAATGTTTCAATTCGCCTCGATCTAAGATGGCCCAATAGAATTTGGTCATTTAAAATCAAAGTCTGAAAAAGTGATTTTTTCTTATGTTCCTATTGGAAACTTATGTGCCTTATTGTTAAAAATAAAAATAACTTTATTTTTAAATGTAGTTTCCATTTTATTGCAGTTTCTAACTATGATACATCTAAGATAGCCCAGACGCCATTTTTTTAATTAATGATTAGAATTAGTAGCCAATAAATTATCTTTAGTTATTTTTATATAATTAGTATTATCACTCACGTATGTGTCCTGGTGGACCACGCGAAGTACAATTAGAGGCGTTTGTTGTTGTTAGCTTTTCTTTGCGCCCATACTAATTTAATTCTTTCGCTATGAGCTTTTTTCCCTTCGTCAGACCAAGTTGTTCCAGTCTTCCTACATTTTTGTCTCTGGCTAACCTTCCAAACTTTAAACCTGTGTCTGAAACAGACTCTATCCTGAATTTCACTTTGTGTAATATTTACTGATCTTAGGTCCTCTTTAATTGCAGCAAACCATTTAATTATTTCTACTTTAGCTCTACTCCTATGTTCATAAAATTCGACTATCTAGTTAGTCTACTCGGATTCGTCCGTTTTATGTGTCCATAAAACTTAAATCTTCTTTTTCTCATATCTCATATATCTCGAGGTCGGTATGGTGTATTATTTATTTGTTTGGTGCCTAAGATTTTTCTTATGATTTTTCTTTCCTTCTTTTTAATCTCCTCGATGTCTCTCTTTCTATTCAAAATGAGCGTTTCTGCCCCATATATACATGCTGGCTTAATAACTGTGTTGTAATGTCTCAGTTTTGTGTTTTTAGATATGCATTTTTTGTTGTAAATATTTTGTGTAAGTCTCAATGACGTTTCCATTTTTTGACATCTACCCTTATTGGCCGCTTTTTCCAACCCGTTTTCCATGATAATTTCACCTAAATATTTGAATTGAGAAACTCGTCTGATGTTACCATATTATGTTTTTAGAAATGGTGTTCTTAGTATGTTGCAAGTCAAGTATTGTGTCTTTTCAAAGGAAATTTGGAGTCCTACCTTTTCTGCTGTTTCTTTTAGGATTTCAATCTATATTTGTGCCATTAATATATGTTGAGCCAAAATTGCTAGATCATCAGCAAACGCCAGACAATCAATTTTGATGTTGGTTCTCCCCAGTTTAATGAGCTGGTCAATATTCAGGACCGACTTTTTTCCACGCCACTGCTGTATTACTTTTTCTAGAACACCGTTAAATAAGAGTGGCGAGAGTCCATCTCCTTGTCTCACTCCAGTTTAAATTTCGAAGGGCTCTAAGATTTCACCCATGAATTTAACTTATGACTTGTGTTAGTTAATGTTGCTTTAATAATTGCCAGCGTTTTCAGATCTAGCCCTTGTTCTTTCAAGATTTGGAATAAAAATTTGTGGTCAATAAAATAATATGCTTTTTTGAAATCTACAAATGTACAGATGAGATTTTTATTGTACAGTTTTTGATGTCTTAGGATCAACTTTCGATTCAGGATCTGTTCAGGGCAGGATCTGCCCGATCGAAAACCTGCATGATATTCACCACTTTTAGGTTCTAACTGTCCCTGTGCTCTGTCTAGTAGACATTGAGATAGAATCTTGTAACAAACTGGGAGAAGCGATATCCCTCTGTAGTTGTTGACATCCATTCTATCTCCTTTCTTGTGTAGTGGATGGATTTGAGCATCTTCCGGAATCCGTTTGGTTCGCCAAATTTCTTGTAAAATTTTGTTTATTTCCTTGATTGTACCTGGACCAGCGGATTTCAAAAGTTCAGCAGTGATTCCATCTTCACCAGAAGCTTTGGTATTTTTAAGCCGCTTGATTTGCCTAATTATTTCATCTTCATTCGGTGCTAATGAATCAGGGTTTGTTTGTTTAGGGTTTAGTGTTGGTAATTGGTATAAGGGCTCAGGACAGTTTAGTAGCTGTTCAAAATATTTCGCAAGTTCTTTCCCATTGTCTTGGTTATTTAGAGGTAATTGTCCGTTTTCCTTTTGGAAACAAAGACTTTGGGGTTGCTAGCCTGTTAATTTAGTTTAAAATGTTTTGTAAAAATTTTGGCCAAAACTCTTGTAGAATTTTGGTTATTTCCTTGATTGTTCCTGGACCAGTGGATTTCAAAAGTTCAGTAGTGATTTCATCTTCAACAGAAGCTTTGTTATTTTCTTGTTTCTTGTCTTATTTTGATGTTTCTTTTCTTACTTCCAAAAAGATGTTATAGTTTATTGCTGTTTTTTTGACTGTTGCAATTTTTGAATGCTTTACTTCGGCTTAATACAGCTGGCTCCCAAACTTCATCCCACCACGGATGTTTTCTACGTTTTCGTAAAGGGACCAACTTTAAGGCTGTTTTAATAATTTTTTGTTTTAATTCTTGCCAGTTCTGTGCTGGTTGTTTACCAAGCTCTTCTGTTAGGGTTGGTTTTATTTTTGTAGGGTCGAACTTTGGTATAAGCAGTCTCTTTTGAATACGTTTTCGAGGTTTTAAGCTAAGTTTGATTCTAGTCAAGTAGTGATCCGTGTCTATGTTAGCTCCTTTCCTGACTTGGACATTCAAAATCTCTTTATAATTGGGGTACGAAATGGCAACATGGTCAATTTGAAATTCACCCATGTGCGCGTTTGGGCACCTCCAGGTCTTTTGTGTTGTTATTTTCTTCTTAAAATGGGTTGACATTATTTTTAGCTTAAACTGCGAACGTAGTTCAACCAATCTTCTACCATTATGGTTAGTCCATTTATGAGCGGGAAAACTGCCGACTGTTTTCCTGTACCTTATTTCATTCCCTAGTTGGTCGTTGAAATCACCTAATAGGATTTTTACATGGTTAAAGGGAATTTTAGAGATAGTCTTTTCCAGAATTTCCCAGGACTTATTTACTTTTTCAGGACTAGATTTATTTTCTTCGTTAACTGGGAGGTATGCATTGATTAATGTATAGTTTTTGTTGGCACACTTGAGGGATAGTGTCATAAGTCGATTATTTACTGGCTAGACATTAGTTATAGAACCAAGAATGTTTCTTGAGATAGCGAAAGCAACACCGAGATGTTGTGTATTTTTGAGTATTCTTCCGTTTACTTTTAAAAAGTCTGTAGTTGCCGAATTCAAGGTGTTATCATCTGTCAATCTGGTTTCTTGCAATTATACACACGTGAAAACTTGGCTTTCTTAAGAAACCGGGTATCTAACATGGCCCAACGCAGACATTGTTAAAAATATTTTTCCGCATTAAATTATATAAAGTAATTAAATTTTGTAGTGAATATTAAAAACTAAAATATATCAATATATAAAACAACAAGAGGGTATTCAAATAAATAGAAATTGCTTGTTTTATTAAGATTTTGCAAACAGTGGGTCTTATAAGATTCCCGTACCTTAGTTTTTTTAAATGATTTAAATTTTCACCTTACTTTTGTAAGTTTGGTTACTCTTGGTTTTGTTTTTGCACAAACCACTCGGTTTATCAAAAAAATATTTTTAGTTTAGTAAAAGTTACAATTCGTGCTTTAATTTTTTTTGTTTTTTTTTTCCACGGGCCCTATCTTCTTTCTCCCATTCTAGGGTGAAACGCCTATCAGTTTCTTTGAAATGTAAATGGTTGTTATTTTCTCTAGTGATGCTTTTATGCCTATTTGCGAGAACCTTTTTTACATAGATACATTGTGGGATTAAATGTTTATTTATTTATTTCCTTGAGACACACCTCAACCTTTTCCTTCAGACGCACCTCAAACATTAGCTGAGTATCATCATAAACCCAATTACTGTTGGGTTCCACAATCTTATATTGAACACACACCTGCGTCTCCGCTCTACAACTCTTCAGAGGGTACCGACGCATGCCCTCTCTTCAAGAATAGAGAAACCCTATCCATACTTTCGACCATACTTTCGCCAACCCATAGTTTCGCCGACTTTCCATCGAATGGCGTATATATGCAGTGTTAAATTTTTTTTGAACTGCGTCCAATGATACAACAGTCAGTAGCAGAGTGTCATCATATACCCAACTATTGCGTTCTACAGTGTCATGTGGAAGACCCACCAACCTGTGTCTCTACCTAAATTGCAAATATTGTCCATTCAACGAGAAATCGGCGAAAGTATGGGTTTGTTGACTGTGGATAGGGTCTCCGAGAGACGACTGTGGATAGGGTCTGACGAGAGTGTATATGTCGGTAACCTGAAAAGTCATCAATAATGTGAAAATTCCTTAAAAGAACGGATTGACACCCGGAAGAAAAATTTTAACATATGTATATATATATATATATATATATATATATATATATATATATATATATATATATATATATATATATATATATATATATATATATATATATATATATAGAGATTGAAGATAGAAGAACGAAGATAGAAGAACGTACAGAAACAAAATACATATGGAGAAATCCACGGAGAAAGGATGAGAGAGGTCTGGAAGATCAGAAGCAATATATATATATATATATATATATATATATATATATATATATATATATATATATATATATACCGTGTGTCCCAGCCAAATGGAATAAATTCGTTAATAAATAAATGGAGGCGTGTTCGAAAAAACCCTCGAACACGTCGATTGATATTTTTAGATGCGCATTTTTTTCAATGAAAATTTTTTATACAGGGTGTGTCACGTAACAGTGGCCAATACCACCTTTCTTATTTTAAATACAACACCCTGTATATTATTTAATTTTTGGATTATTTGGAAATTCTAGACATATTTCATGTAAAATATCCTAGACTTATCTTCAACTGTTTCGGAAATATTAAGTAATTCTTCGAACATTATCAGCAAATAGGCAAAGATAAAAAATCAGGTTTTCAAAGGTAGTTATTTGTTGTATGAAACGTCAAAAAAATCAACGTGCCTTTTAAATTAGTTTTCTTTGACGTGTGTGATTCATTTGATTTAAACATGGTGTATTTATCAGAGTCATAAAATAGCTATCTTAATGATGATAGGTTATGGAGATAGGACACGAACATTATACATTTAATATAAATTTTTTTCAGGCTCTTTAAGTATTATCAGTGCGGAAATGCACTTCGGCTGGCCATCGTCAGCACTGCCAATACTCACCAATGGTACCTACTACTTTCAAATATCTCCCGATGAAGCATCATGGTTGGCAGTGACAATTTTTCCAGGGATTTTGGTTGGTGCTCTTATTGCAAATGCACTAGCTTGTCCATTCGGCAGGAAAAAGTTAATTTTGTTGACCACGGTACCTTTGTTTTTCAGTTGGTTACTTATTGGAGTCGGACGTAGTAAAATACTATTTTTTATCGGCAGATTTCTAGGTAAGGCTTTTTTATTTTATTCAATTAATATGGAAGAGGTGTATAAATTAATTCGTCGTCTTTTTGTTATAAAACTCAGAATTTACTCAAAAGAAAAACATATATTCATTATATGCATCATTAATGCAGATTACGAGGGTTGCTATTTATGTGTATGTTCTAAGTTTGGCATTGTTAACTGTATACGCATTGGCAACTGTTGATAATTTTTGTACAATGATTTACTACGACTTTCGATGTAGATTATTTCAACAAAAGTGCATCGATCAACTTACCACTGTATATCACTGGTTTAGTAAATTTAATCGTAGCAGTCGTTTGCTCAGGGACGAATTTAAAGAAGGTCGTCCAAAATTAATTGTTGCGCCAGAAAACATCGATACTGTGCGCGAACCGATAAAGCAAGATCGTTATTTGACATACAGCGAGATTGAGGCATCCCTGGATATTAGTATGACAAGCATACACAAGATTTTACATGAACATTTATTCGTGAAAAATATTTGTGCGCGTTGGATTCCGCAAAATTTGACAATCGCTCAAAAAATGGCTCGTGTCGATTGGTGTAAAGAAATGCTCAAAAATACAATCGTTGTGCGTTTAAAGCCGTATATAATATCTAAACAGGTGACGAATTTTGAATCTAACCGTATGAGCCCGAAAGTAAACAGCAGTCGACTGTATGAGTCTTTCAAAACTTTGTCAAACCCAACAAAAGGTGTAAGCGCAAGAAACACTTCGAAGCAAATGGTCGCCTGTTTTTTTTGGGATAAATGGGCATGTGGCTATAGTAGCACTAGAGAGTCGTAGAACGGTCAATTCTAAAAGGTACACAAACATTTGTTTGCCAGGTGTCTTTGAAGAAATATGAAAAAACAACCAGCGACGCAGGATCATTCTTCACCATGACAACGCGAGCTCTTACACATCGGAGCGAACAACTTAATATTTGACCGGTTAAAATATCAAATTGATGGGCTATTCAACGTATGGTTCTGATTTGGCATCCAATGATTTCTTTTTATTCCCGTCCGTGAAGAATAAACTATGTGGTCAAAGATTTTCGATGCCAGAAAAAGCTGTTGATGGGTTCAAAGTGCAGGTTTTGGAGATACCTCAATTGGAATGGAAAAAATGCAATGAAAATTAGTTCAACCGTATGCAAAAGTGTATCGATCATCGGGGAGAATATTTTGAAAAACAATAAAACCATTTCCAATCATGAATATTTCTTTTTTATTATTATTCCAGATACACAAAGAGCAACCCTCGAATATACATAAAGTTTGAAATATTGTAGATTTTTGTGTATTTTTTTAAACTACAATAATAATCCAAATACAAAAACCATGTACACTACACGAATAGTAGGATAAATTGGTCATCCGAGAGAACTTTTACGACACGAAATTAAACATCAACACTACCAAAAGCCCACAAAAATATTGACTTAGACGTATCCTACAATTATTAGGTCGTCAACCTGATTCTCGGCATTTTTTACTACTTTCCACATTTATTTATGAAAAAATACAAACTTAATCTTCGAAATAATCTCTTTTACTTTCCGTATATTTTCGCCACTTCTCAGACAAATGTCGAATCGAAAAAAAATCAGACTGAAAAAACACTTTGCGGTTTTGATGTGATTAAGCTATTAAGAATTTTTTCAGTCTGGGGGTCAAGTCTGGAGAATACGGCGGGTATGACAAAATCTCTCAGCCCCAACTCGAAAATTATATCCAAAATCTTTTTTGTAGTATATGACGGTGCGTTGTCCTGAAACAACATGACTTTCTTCTTTTCATTCTCAATAATTGTCATTTTCCTCTAGAGAAGGATAAGGAATAAAGTTTAATTATATATATATATATATATATATATATATATATATATATATATATATATATATATATATATATATATATATATATATATATATATATATATATATATATATATATATATATATATATATATATATATATATATATATATATATATATATATATATATATATATATATATATATATATATATATATAGGTGATTCAGGAGGAAATGTCAATATTTAAGCTACATTAATCTATGCAGGGACCAAAAATGAATAAAAAATTCTATAAACATGGGTCCTACTCTCAACTGTTACAGAGATACAGGTTTTGTAATAAATGGTTAGGCAACATTTTGTAGCTCTTTTATGAACAGTCGGTCTCTTATGAACACTTGTCAGCTCCCTTATGAACGGCTCGGGTTGCTCTGTGAATGGATTAGGGTCTGTTCCTTATAACTGCTGTTGCATTTACTATCCGGAAATCCGGAAGATTTAACCGACCCCCAAGACAATAATCCAGAGGATTAAGATCTGGTGATCTAGTAGGCCAATTGTGCGGACCAACTGGTTCAATCCACCGGTTTAGTAAGTTGTTTTAAGGAATTTCTCATTTGTAAGCTGTAGTCTACTCATTACTCCATCATCTTCTAAATACTTGTTTTGTCGTACATTAAGAGGAACATTTTCTTCAAGGTTTTGCATATGATTCTGTAGAAAATTTAGGTTAATTGCTCCCATGACATGACTGTCAAATATGAATGGACCGATTAATTCATTTTTTAGCATACCATGCCACACAATAATGCTAAATCGATGTTGAAAATCATTCAGCAGTAGCGTTAGGGTTTTCATCGGACCATCGATGTTCATTATGAATATTTTTTATGCCATCACGAGTGAATAGATTCATCGGTGAACCGAACATACTGGTATAATCTCCAATTTGAATTTATCCAGTTACAAAACTACATCCTTAAAGCAAAATCACCATCCTGCAAATGTTGTACTAGTTGTAAATGAAATTGATATAAATAATTTATGAAAAGAGTCTTCCAAGCAGACGTTTGTGTCATTTGGCAAATATGTGCAATCCGCCTTGTACTTACACTTGGATCATTTTTAATGATGTCAAGCATTGTCTCTTCTTGTTCAGGATCAATTTTGCCGTTCAGGATCAAGTTTGCCATATCCTTTCAACTGGATGACATGTGTTTCGTTAAAAGTTGTCGCCGATCTGTTCCATGCAAAGTTGGGTGCGACGGACCCAAGAGTCGATGCTTGCGCGTAGT
Source organism: Cosmopolites sordidus (assembly GCA_031761425.1). NCBI lineage: Eukaryota > Metazoa > Arthropoda > Insecta > Coleoptera > Curculionidae > Cosmopolites > Cosmopolites sordidus. Next base: position 207,891 of record JARFXV010001766.1, on the reverse strand, counting down.
AATAGTGGCAAAGGTCTTCCCCTAATAGTCTCACCAGCCTGTTCAATGCGAACAATAAGTTATTCCCTTGTATTAACTGGTGTTTTTAAAACTATGCTTTTTATATAACCCCATAAAAAGAAATCACAAGGGTTAAAATCTGGTGACCCTGGCGGCCAAGCAACTGGCCCTCCATGTTCTACCCACTTATTCGGAAAAGTTATGTCTAAGCACTCGCGCACTTCACGCTGGTTGCCGCACAAAAAAGTACATTTTTTAGAAGACCGGGAAGATAATTTTATAAAAATTCGAGATAGTTTTCGCGCGTTAAATGATCCGGCAAGACAAAAGGTCCAACAAGAATACCGTTGATAATTGCTGCCCACACATTGGCCGAAAATCTATGTTGAAAATTTGTTTGCCTAGATGCATGAGGATTATCAACTGAACAAAAATGAGTATTGTGGGAATTGTGAATTCCATTTCAGGTAAATAAAGCCTCGTCTATAACCAAAATGTTTCTGGGAATGTTTTGATTCGTTTCATGGCTGTCATCTCTCTAAGGCTTGAACTCGTAGCACATGAAATGGATACAACTGGATTTTCGCGCAATGTTGTAAAACTTTTTTTGTCTTAGCTCAACTGTTTCTCGAGTACTTGTTGGGTCTTCCTCGACAGGATTCAAAATTTGTTCCTCCCGTTGCACTTTTTCAGGTACTTTCGGTCTTCCCGCGTGCCAACCACGATGTTCCTTCAAGTCACCGGTGTCTCTGGTACTTTGCACAATCCGAATAAATGATCTCGGTAATGGATGAACGCGAAAAGGAAAACGTTTAGCGTATAGGTGAGATGCAGCATGGGTATTTTGAAAGCACTCCCGATAAATTAACAACATGTTAACTAATTCACTATTCTCATACACGTGAGCCATTTTCCCAAAATTCACATCTTCCCAAAATTCACGGAAGAAATGCACGTTAAAACTGACAATAAAATACAAGAAAATAAAAAATTAACATTAGTTGTCTTCTGTCATTTTGAACTTGTAAGCGATGGATTAAGGGTCGGGCTTACATTTCTTAAAATTTATTAAAAGCTGTAGCGGTCTAATTTTAGAGATATTAAAAAATGGAATTAGAACAAAAAATGTTTATTTTATCGAAATTAATACTGTGTTAAACTGACCTTAGGAATCACCCTGTATATATCTGATCCACTGCAGGATGAAGGTCTCTTCAGCATGGTTCCAACTTTCATGGTCCTGGGTTTTCCTTTGCTACTCGGGTCCAATATACTTAACGATGTCATCAGTCCCTCGTGTTTTCAGTCTTCTTCGCGGACGTTTGCGATCAAAGTATTCACTGCAGGCTTGCCTTGGTCTACTCGTCGTCCCATCGCCTCGCTATATGGCCTGCCCATCTCCATTTCAATTGCTTTATTCTTCCAATGATGTCACACACTTTCATTTGTTCCATGATCCTGGGTTTTTCACTCTCGTTTTGTAATGCCAAGCATACATTTTTCCATTCCCCTCTGTGCTGCCCAAAGTTTTTGAAATGATTTCGAAGCGAGTGTCCAGGTTTCACTACCTCATGTCATAACCGGCATGATGCACTGATCGAAGACTTTTCTTTTCAGGCAAAGTGGAAGTTTGATCTTAAACACTATGTTGAGCCTGCCAAATACCTGCCACCCACATTTAACACGCCGTTCCACCTCCCGGGCGGCACCACCCTCAATTAAATCGCCTGCCCAGGATATATAAAGTGGTCCACAATCTCCAAATCCATTCCTAAAACTGAAATTCTTCTGTCCTCAGTAAATTTATTAAACCTAACCTTAGTCTTTTTCAGGTTTATTTTGAAGTCAAATGGTTCGCCAGCTTTTTGCAGCTCGTGTATCCGTCTTTGTAGCTCCTCTGGCCTTGTGAAAGGAGGACAATATAATCTGTAATTCTAAGATGATTTAAGTTTGCGCTATTGATCTTTACACCATCTTGTTTCCAATTCATATTACGGAATACTTCTTCAAAGTAGGCCGAGGAAAGAATAGACGATATTGCGTCACCCTATCGTACACCTCGCTATATATTAATTCCAACTTCAAGATAATCAAGGTGAATTGTCAAAGTAGCTCTATCATATATTGATCCTAATAGGTTTACATATGGTTTGTCTATCACCTGGCTAAGCAATGCGTCCATATATATATATATATATATATATATATATATATATATATATATATATATATATATATATATATATATATGTATATATATGTAACGATAGTTTCTCGGGTATCCCGTGTTAGCTGGTTTCTTGTCGTTTTTCTTCTTTTATTTTTCGATTTTTGTTGACTAAAGTGACGAGTTTTACCTTTTGTCTCTCTGTCCTGGCTAAGGAGTCGGTTTCTGATCTGAATTCGGCTAGAGTGTCTAAAAGTGACCACAGTGCAGGATGGATGGCGTTGCTTAGTCGAAGACGCAACCTGTATAATTGGTAGTCGTTGTTGTTTAGTTTGTGTGACATCGTGGATTCGTTCTCGAATGATAGCGTGACTGGCGTTGTTCACGACTCTGATTATTTTATTGGTCCTCCTGTGAAATTTTAATTTGTAGCTGTTGGGAATAAGTTGTTGATACCGACAGCATCGTAGAGTTTAAATCGCAGAGCAATGGGGCTTTCTTTCTCCATAGCTTTTCGAAGGTCTTCGTGTCGTGGTAAATTTCTTCCCCGTAAATGTGTATTGTTTTGACGATTTTTTTTACTAGTAACATTACTGATAGGAGACTTATTGGACGGTAGTTATTTTGTAAAAAAATTCTTTTGTAATAAAAATAATGTGCGTTCCATCGTCGCTGTTGGTGGCAGTGTTGATGAAGATTAAAATGTATCAATTCGTTGCCGCTTGTAGCAAGTTGGACTTTGTTACTCGACTACGTAGAAAATTTGATCTGCAGATGTGGTTCCAATAGGACGGCTCGACATATTATACAGTCAACACTACAATCGATTTATTGAGGAAACAATTCTCTTAGAAAATTATTTTGAAGAACGAACCTGTTAATTGGCCACCAAGGTCATTTAAGGACTTTATATTATTTTCTTTGGAGTTATGTTAAATCTTTGGTCTATGCCGATAAACCAGCAACTATTGATGCCTTGGAAGTGCTTGAAAAAGTGGTCGCGGCGGACATTTGTCCGAAATTGTTTTAAAACACTAATCCCATCCAATGTTATTTTTCATAAGTGATTTCGAGGCATTTAATTTGGTTGTTTTTTATTTGAATTTAATGTTCGGATGCAATATAAAAATCACCCTTTTTAAAGGTAGACTATTAATTTATACACCCAATAAATGAACTGTATAATAAATAGTATTGAGTGTAAACTTGTAGGCGTTTCTGATAAAATTACTCATCATTTTTCGCATAATTTAATAATTTTACTTTTAGGTGGTATTGGAGGAGGTTTAAGTTTTGCTACCATACCCATGTACGTAGGGGAAATATCGGAACCAGACATCAGAGGATTTCTCTCCTCCCTTTGTCCAGTGTTTGTTGTTCTGGGGATGTTTTCCATTAACCTCCTTGGGCTCTATCTTCCGATCGATACATCTGCGATGATCGCTTGTGTCATCCCTCTACTCACGTTTGCTACATTTCTTTGCATGCCAGAAAGTCCAGTATTTCTTATGTCTAAAGCTGCCTATGATCAAGCAAAGAAGAGCTTGATTTTACTAAGAGGTTCCGAAAATGGAAATAAAGAATTTCTCAGGTAAGAACAATTATACGTATTCAAAAATTTTAATTTTTAAATTCATTAAAAATTATTTATTACGAAGGTTGTTATTTATGTATCCGGAATAATAAATAAAAACAAATATTTTTCATTGAAAATGGTTTTATTGTCGAAAATCGTTGACCACATAGTTTATTTTTCACGGATGGGAACAAAATGAAATTATTGGGTGTCAAATCAGGATTGTAGATGAGCCATCAATTCGATGTTTTGACCGGTCGAATATTGAATTGTTCGGTTCGATGTGTGAGAGCTCGCATTGTAGTGGTAAATAATGATCCTGCGTTGCTGGTTGTTTTTTATTATTTCTTCAAAGACTTCTGGCAAACAAATGGCTGTGTACCATTCTTTATTGTCCATTCTATGATTCTCTAGTAGCATTGTAGCCACATGCCCATTTATCCCAAAAAAACAGGCGACCATTTGCTTCGAAGGGTTTCTTGCGCGAACAACTTTTGTTGGGTTTGGCTTATTTTGAAAGACCCATACAGTCGACTTCTGTTTCTTTTCGGGCTCATATAGGTTCGTCACCTGTGTAGATGTTATATATGGCTTTTGAAGCATTAGGATTATAATTTTTGAACATTCCTTTTTACTAATCGACACGAGCTTTTTTTTGAGTGATTGTCAAATTACGATCTTGACGATCTTGCACATGACACGATCTTGCACATGAACATGACGATCTTGCATTATCAGTTTGCGCACATTATCGATGTTTTAGTGTACACAACCGATTTTGGACGACTTTTTTTAAATTTGTCCATAAGCAAACGATGGCCACGATTGAATTTACTAAACCAGTGATATACGGTGGTTTTAGAAGGTGTTTCACCACCAAAAGTGAGTTGATCGATGTACTGTTGTTGAAATAAGCCACGTTGAAAGTCGTAGTAAATGATCGCACGAAACAGCCTCTATCCTGAATTTCACTTTGTGTAATATTTGCTGATCTTAGGTCCTCTTTAATTGCAGCAATCCATTTAATTATTTCCACTTTAGCTCTACTCCTATTTTCATAAAATTCGACTATTTGTCTACTCGGATGCATCCGTTTTATGTGTCCGTAAAACGTAAGTCTTTTTTTTTCATATCGCTGTGTATATCTGTGTATTGTTTGATTTCTTGGTTTTCTCAAAGTCGGTATGTTGTGCTATTTATTTGTTTGGAGCCTAAGATTTTTCTTATGATTTTTCTTTCCTTCTTTTCAATCTCCTCAATGTCTCTCTTTCTATTCAAAATTAGTGTTTCTGCGCCATATAGACATTCTGGCTTAATAACTGTGTTGTAATGTCTCAGTTTTGTGTTTTTAGATATGCATTTTTTGTTGTAAATATTTTGTGTAAGTCTCAATGACGTTTCCATTTTTTGACATCTACCCTTATTGGCCGCTTTTTCCAACCCGTTTTCCATGATAATTTCACCTAAATATTTGAATTGAGAAACTCGTCTGATGTTACCATATTTTGTTTTTAGAAATGGTGTTCTTAGTCTGTTGCAGGTCATGTATTGAACCTTTTTAAAAGAAAATTTGAAGTCCTACTTTTTCTGCTGTTACTTTTAGGATTTCAGTCTGTTGTGCCGTTATCTTGAGCCAAAATTACTAGATCATCAGCAAACACCAGACAATCAATTTTGATGTTGGTTCTCCCCAGTTTAATGAGCTGGGCCAATATTCTCAATATTCAGGGCCAACTTTTTTTTACGCCACTCCTGTATTACTTTTTCTAGAACACAGTTAAGAGTGGCGAGAGTCCATCCCCTTGTCTCACTCCAGTTTTAATTTCAAAGGGCCCTGAGATGTCACCCATGAATTTAACTTTGTTAATTTGACCTTGTGTTAGTTAACGTTGCTTTAACAATTTCCAGCGTTTTCAGATCTAATCCTTGTTCTTTTAAGATTTGGAATAAAGATTCGCGGTCAATAGAATCATATGCTTTTTTGAAATCCACAAATACACAGACGAGATTTTTATTGTACAGTTTTTAATGTCTTAGGATCAATTTTAGATTCATGATCTGTTCAGGGCAGGATCTGCCCGGTCGAAAACCTGCTTGATATTCACCAAATTTAGGCTCTATCTGTGTCTGTGCTCTGTCTAGTAGACATTGAGATAGAATTTTGTAACAAACTGAGATAAGAAATATCCCTCTGTAGTTGTTTACATCCGTTCTATCTCCTTTCTTATGTAGTGTATGGATTAGAGCATCTTTCCAATATTCCGGAATCCATTCGGTTCTCCAAACTTCTTGTAGAATTTTGGTTATTTCCTTGATTGTTCCTGGACCAGCGGATTTCAAAAGTTCAGTAGTGATTCCATCTTCAACAGAACTTTGTTATTTTGTTGTTTCTTGTCTTATTTTGATGTTTCTTTTCTTACTTCCAAAAAGATGTTATAGTTTATTGCTGTTTTTTGACTGTTCCACTCTTTGAATGCTTTACTTCGGCTTAATACTGCTTGCTCGCAAACTTCATCCCACCACGGATGTTTTCTACGTTTTTATAAAGGGATCAACTTTAAGGCTGTTTTAATGATTTTTTGTTTCAATTCTTGCCAGTTCTGTGCTGGTTGTTTATCAAGCTCTTCTGTTAGGGTTAATTTTATTTTCGTAGGGTCGAACTTTGGTATAGCAGTCTCTTTTGAATAAGTTTTCGAGGTTTTAAGCTCAGTCTGATTCTAGTCAAGTAGTGATCCGTGTCTATGTTAGCTCCTTTCCTGACTTGAACATTCAAAATCTCTTTATAATTGAGGTACGAAATGGCACCAAGGTTAATTTAAAATTCACCCATGAACGTGTTTGGGCACCTCCAAGTCTTTTGTTTTGTTATTTTCTTCTTAAAATCGGTTGACATTAGCTTTAGACTAAACTACGAACATAGTTCAATCAATCTTCTACCATTATAGTTAGTCCATTTATGAGCGGGAAAATTGCCGACTGTTTTTCTGTACTTTTTTTCTTTCCCTAGTTGGGCGTTGAAATCACCCAATAGGATTTTTACACGGTTAGAGGGAATTTTAGAAATAGTCTTTTCCAGAATTTCCCAGGACTTGTTTATTTTTTCAGGATTAGATTTATTTTCTTCATTAACTGGGAGGTGTGCATTGATTAATGTATAGTTTTTGTTAGTACAATTGAGGGATAGTGTCATAATCAAGAATGGTTTTTGAGATAGCGAAAGCAACACCAAGATGTGGTGTATTTTTGAGTATTCTTTTGTCCGTTTTACTTTTAAAAAGCCTGTAGTTGCCGAAGTGTAAGATGTTATCATCTGTCAACCTGGTTTCTTGCAGAGCTGAAATTTGGACTTTTTGCTGATTCAACGTTTCCCCAATTCGTGTAGGAGGAGAATGCGCGCGCAGGAGAGTATTAATATTTACCGTTCCAAAGGAAGTTTTTGCTTTTAGTTTCAGACGTGGGCTAGCGGTCTCCGACTCCCTCTGAAAGATTTTGCGTTTAAGCCCGAACGCCCCAGAATCCGAAAGCCCGGTTGTTGTTGCAAAGCTGGCAGAGGATTGTTTACCTTTCGGGGTAATTTTGTAATTACTAGAACGCTTCATCTTGTACTTTGAATTAAAGGTTTGAACCATGACGGTTCAGAGGTTAAGACTGGAGGGGTTAGTTCCAGAATTTAAATCTCAGCCGAACCACTGGTGAACAGACGCTGACCACTCAACCGCTTGATATAAGTCAGATCCTAAGTCGATTTAGTTTTTTGCCTTGGTTCGGGGCTGCTTATGTTGAGATATTCGCAGCTGTCCATTAATATCTAATGGAACTTTCACTATCCACCACCCGTGACCCTACGATTATTTTGGTAGTATGTTACTGTCATAAAAATCTATTGTTGTCAATGTAAGTATCGTTGACGTACACAAAAAAAATATATGTACTTCCACTCTTTACTTTATATATTACAAATTAATATAATTTATATTTTGGATTAGTTTTGAAAACGGGGGGAGAGGACCCTCCGAAACGTTAACGTTAAAAGTTTGTGTTTTTTAGAACATATCTATATTTTTAAAATTTTGTTCTTTAGGCAAATTTATTACAGAAAAGAATCACTGAGAAATTTGTCTCCGTTTCCGATATTTTTGATATTTTTTGAGTTTTAGATCGTGGCGAAAAACCTAAAAAAAGAAGAAATATATTTGAACACGCCACAATCATTCAGACATTAATCTACGATAATAGCACCTGAGTTGGTTACGGAGTTACATCGGACGCATAATTTAATTGTTAACCGAGATACTGTAAGAAATCGTTTCTATGAAGCCAATCTCCATTTTCGACGACCGCTCAGATGCCCATTTCTCTCAAGAAGCAATCGCGGCGCAAGATTAGATTGGTGTCGAAAATTTCAAAATTAAGATGAAACTGTTTGGTCCACAGTTTTGTTCACTGATGAGTTCAGAGAATAATTACCCCACACATGGTCAACGTTCTAAATGTTTTTAGATTCAACGAGCTTCTAACATCGAGAGACACGTACGCACTGCTTTACTGCTAGACCGAATTAATTCTATAATTTTTTGATTCGCGTTTTGCTAACCATGTTAGCATCATCAGGAGATGATTCAATCTTCTCCTGATGATGTTAACATGGTTAGTGAAACGCGCGTCGAGAATTTTAAAAAATTGATTTGGTGCTCTTCGAGTATAGTGTTTCACGCTAAAGGTTCCAACGGTAGAATTGATATTGAATATTGTTCATCATTCTTAAAATACATTGTTGTGTTCATTGTGTTAATTTCTTTTTCAGGTTATATGATATCTTTCATGACAGCGCCGAGAAACAACCGAAAATGAGTTTATTGGATTTTTTCAACGTAAAAACCAACAGAAAAGCACTATTCATTGGATTGGGGCTTCGCAGTGTTCAGCAATTGTGCGGCTCAACAGCAATAATATTTTATTGCCAGTCTATTTTCGAGGAGACATCAAACTTTTTTGATGCTAATATTGGATCAATTATATTTTTCGCTTTGCAAACTGTTTTTTCAATTCTGTCCTCTTTTGTAGTTGATTTAGTAGGTCGAAGGCCACTTTTCTTAATATCTTTGGCTGGTACCACTGTCACGCTATTTTTCGCTTCTCTTTATTTGTTTCTACAAAATTATACTAATATCGATTTAAAAGAGTACATTTACGTAACCCCGATAACTTTATATTTAAATATTATATTTTTTAGTATAGGAATAAGGAATATCCCATTACTTGTAATTTCTGAAATATTTAATCCTTACTTTAAACCTGTTGCTGTATGCATTGCAACAATATATTATGGAATTCTGGCAGTTATAATGACACAATTATTCCGCATAACCAAAGAACAAATCGATATATCAATTCCTTTTTTCATTTTTGGTATTCTAAGCTTCATTTCATTAATAATGTATTATTTTCTTGTCCCAGAAACAAAAGGTAAAACGTTAGAAGAAATACAGACACTTCTCGAAAACTGAATGTTTCTGAAAAAAATAGGACTGATTAAAATAGTTTTGTTAAGTTAGTACATGCATCTTATTTATTTCATTAGTTGTGTGTTAGTTTGATTAGTATTTAAACGTTTCACTTATACTTTATGTAATATTAAGAAATAATAAAAAATGAATCTGCAAGTATGGAATTTATTTTAATCCGTAACATTGGTAAACTAAAATGAGTTTATTTGTAGCTTGAACAAAACATGGTGTATAGTATGTAAGCTTGAACTTAACAGAAAATGACCTTAGATTTTTTATCACTTTTATTTTTTTTGCTATGAAGTATTGCGATAGAACTAGAGCGTAGCAAAAGTATTTGTGTTTTTGCGGTCCTTAGATATTCAATGGTTAAAACATTTATATTTGGAGGTTATTCTTCGAAATATAGGCTGTTGTTTTTGATGACCTCAAACCATCTTTCAGTCAGTAATTCTCTTCCTCTTCGGTGCCACGTTTTTTTCTAAACTAAGCCTCACCAAATAGCTACCGGTTCTAAGTCGCATCTCAGCTTCTCAACTGCGACGAATAAGTGCTCTTATAAATAAGCATAAAAATATCGTGGACAATTGAAACCTACCAGTCTACCAATATATGGAAAACGCCAATCATAATCGACCCCGCTTTAGACGACCATCGACCATCGACCAAAACGGCAGGGAAGGCTATGGAAGTTGAGTTTAACCGCACTAATGCATGTACTCCACCAGGCGTCAGCTTTTGACGTAAAACATGGTCTACGCTTAACAAAATCAGAACCTAACCTGGCAGGTGTGCATACTTCATTGCTGGGGTAAGCAGCCGTCTTCACTTTGTGACTGCAGATAATCCCAAGCCATCAGGTACACCATATGTCCCACGAGATCATATTATGGCGCATCCGAGGACTTACTGCTGGCGACCCCAGAATCGATAGATTATAAAATATGCTAGATGTTCACAAAGGGTTTATAAATACCCTTAAAGTGTGTGTGTTTATATTTTAACAATATGTCTACAGCCATACGACAAATAAATCACGATAAGTTCGATATTAAAATGTTGGCATCGAGAGACTGTGGACAACCAGATATTCCCTTATCTTAAAGACTAATGTCTCCTCACGGAACTTTTTGTCTCGGCGCTGAACTGTCCGGATACGACACCTTTACCCTCTTGATAATATTTGATAATGTTTCAGCGAAGACGCAGGTTGTTGTGTGGTCCACATGAGATTGTGGAATCCAGCAGTTGAGTGTATAACACTCGGCTACTGATGTCTCATTGCACGCCGTCCAAAGGAAGTTTAACACTCCATATATGAGCTATATGAGCCAGCGCGAAATTTAAAAAAGTTATTTGGTGTTTAGTGGTAAATCTTTTCGGATTTAATGTTTCACACCGAAGGTTCCAATAAAATAATTGATCTACTTACGACACCCTCGGGGGGGTGGTGGGGGTTTTACCTATTGAGATAAAAACTCGTCTAATGTCCCTTTGCCTTAACCAATTCTCCTCAATTTGGATTCATTTAAAAGGCAATTGCTGGGACAATCAAATAATCTGGGAGATAAATTATTTAGTTTATAAATGGAACGTCGAGGTGGCGTTACATTCAACAATAGCTTTTTGAAGTTTTGTTCAGTTTTTTCAAATGGAATGGTACAGCTTTTACTACATTGCAAGAAAGGTAATTTAAAGAGGAATCGTCCAGTGAAAACCCGAAATCGATATCTCTGACATGTGAGAGATATTTCGATCTTTCAGAAAAAAATAAGTTAGTTTTAATTTTTACAGTAATATTAAGTTAAAAATTGGTCTTAATATTTAGGTCGCAATCGCAACCGCAACAATTTTATTAAAAAAATAACATTATCTATTCAGTATCAATCATCATAAATGTTCTAATCCTGACCTTGATAATATTTTCTAATTTAATTACATAAGCCTTTCCCCAATTGTTGCATTTTCTCTTTTGTGATGCTTAAATACGACTTGACAGAATATTGAAATTAGTCATTAATAAATATACCTACTCTTTCTTTTAAACTAAATGAATGGATGAATGAAATTGTGCGTTTTCGGGTTTCCAAATAAACGCATGTAATCCTTGTACCTGTAACGCAAGGTACATTACACAAAGAGTGTAAGAAGGGGACTATGGAAACAAACAAAAACAGTCAAATTAACTTGTCAGTTTTGAAATGCATTACATTTTCAACATTGCATTTATTGATTATTAATAATTATTATAATAATATCTAACAATGCCTTTTACGAATAACTAGGCCTATGACATGTTGGCGGTGTATTTCCAATGTTTTGAAAATGCATGTATTGCAGAGCGGCAATATGCAAGTCAATATCCCGAAAGAAGGCATTATTCGAAGAAGGTGTTTACACGTCTAGCAAGACGCTTACGAGAAACAGGAATTGTGCATCCAGATCCAGTCCGCACCAGGTTACGTTCGATTCCTAATGGAGATAATGTCGTAAATGTTCTGGCTTATGTTGAAACCAACCCCCATTTAAGTATCAGACAAATATCTGAAGAATTAGGTGTTAGCAAGACATCCGTTCATCGAATCTTAAAAGATAACAAGCTGCACCCCTATCATGTTGTCTTACACCAAGCCCTTTTGGATAACGATTTCGACAGACAGTTAGACTATTGTCACTGGTTAAAAAATATGTGTAGTGGAAATAAACAATTCTTAAAACGCATACTATGGACTGATGAAGCTACTTTTAGCAGTGATGGAGGCCTTAACTTACATAATATGCACTACTGGGCAGTTGCTAATCCACACTGGATGTTAGAAATCAACCACCAAAATAGATGGAGTGTGAACGTATGGTGTGGTGTTTTGGGAGGCAACATTATTGGTCCCTTTACTTTTAATAGACATTTGAATAGTGCAACCTATTTAAATTTTTTACAAAATGGACTGCCAGAACTAATGGAAGATGTTTCGTTGGAAACAAGAAGACAAATGTGGTACCAGTATGATAGATGCCCTGCCCACTTCTCGCAGGTGGTTCGAAACTTCTTGGATGCTTCCTTTCCAGATCGTTGGATAGAACGGGGTAGTTTATTTTCGTGGCCGGCGCGCTCACCGGATTTGACAGTCCTCGATTTTTACTTGTGGGGAAGACTAAAAGACCTTGTTTTTCAAACTCGTCTTACCACACGAGAAAACATGATTGAAATAATTCAAAATTCAATAACCAGTATTTCAAGAGCGGAAATTGAAGCTGCCGTTTTTAGTACTCGTCGAAAAATAAATCTTTGCATTTCTAAGGATGGAAGGCATTTTGAACATTTAAAAAGGCGTTAAAGTTCAGATTCTGTTAATTATTAGACTGTTGTGCTGATAATTTTATTTGACTGTTGTTATTATTATTATGTTCGTTGTTGGCCCGTTGGCCTTTAAACACGCCATTCAAATTAATATGGCACGAAGAATTTGGACCAGTCCTAAGCCTGGGTAAAGTGTGAAGGAAGGCACAACATATTAACATTAGGTTAATATTTTTTTAACTTAATGCAGGTAGTAGTGAAATAATAACTGATTTTTTCAGAAAAATCGAAATTTTGACATGTCAGAGATATCGATCGATTTCGGGTTTTCACTGGGCGATTCCTCTTTAAATTACCTTTCTAGTCATGTAATAAAAGCTGTACCATTCCATTTGGAAAAACTGAACAAAACTTCAAAAAAAGTATTGTTGAATGTAACGCCACCTCGCGGTTTCATTTATAAACTAAATAATTTATCTCTTAGATTATCTGATTGTCCCAGCAATTGCCTTTTAAATGAATCCAAATTGAGGAAAATCGGTTTAGGCAAACGGACATTAGATGACTTTTTATCTAAATAGGTAAAACTCCCCCCACTTCTTTATTCGCGAAGTTACGACAAAATGTCATAAAACAAAGTTGTAGGAGACAGTTTGCTAATTATAACTGAGAATTTTTCTTACTCGGTTAACACTTGAAAATACACAAAAAAAAAAGATTTTTAAAAATTTTTACCTTGACACGCCCTCTGGCGGTCGTTTTAGAAGCTTAAAAATATTTTTGGTGAATTTCCCATAATCATTTTTAGTACAATTTTTTTTTCCCAAAGCTGTGGGATAAATAGTTTTCAAGATACGGCCGCGATCCATCCTTAATGGGTATACCATATATATATATATATACCATATATATATATATATATATACCATATATATATATATATATATATATATATATATATATATATATATATATATATATATATATATATATATATATATTATGACATCGTCAAGTATATTGGACCCGAGTGGCAGAGGAAAGCCCAGGACTGTGAAAGTTGGAAGCATGCTGAAGAGGCCTTCATCCTGCAGTGGATCGGCACAGGAGGCTGATTATATATAGTATATATACTATACTGCATCACACAATTGTTGACTAATAGCTAAACTTTTTGAGGTCTTTCTTTTATATGTACGCATCCTAAAATGTAATAATAATACAATTATCAAGATAAGTAATGTTAATTAGTAAACTTTGTGTTGAATCATCACATGCACAAATTAATTTATGGTTATTAATTTATTAAAGAAAAATTAGATTTTCTACAATGAACATCTATTGGTTCTAGTTGAGCAAGCAACGTTGAACGTGCGTTGCTCAACTAGTAGAGGCAACCTACAAGTAGAGTAGAGGCAACAAAATAAAAATTAAGTTATAAAAAAATCAGATAAAAATAAATAACCATCTATAATCAAAAGAACAATAATTAAGTATTTTTTAAATACTTACGTGGTCTTTATTAAGTGTTTTTATATAAGTATAGTAGAAACATTATGACGACCTGCAATATTTTTTTACGCCGAAAAAAATCACAAAGCGTTCTCTTATTTTATCGGAGCACCGGACAGCAATTGACAGTCGCGCTATGTATTCCCCTTCCATAACCCCTTCTTTCCACCATTTACACTTCTGTTGTAGGTTGCTTAGATTTCGAGATATTTCAACTGCACAACTTGCACCGATGATCAACTAGCCCCATTCTACCCTACCCTATATATTCAGAAGGTTTCAAAAAAGGTTATCAGAAACTTCTGATAACCTCAGAATTAAACACCTCGATTGCCCACTTGATACTTTTCACATTAAGGGACTGGATGCGGATGTCACAAAAATACTTGGAGAGCACCGCATTCAGGAAATTAAAATAAAAAATTTGCGGCCAAATTGTAACGACACACATGTGGTAACAATAAATATGCCTAAAAATTTATCGGGCAGGCTCAGAAGTAGCGTTAAAGGTTAAACTTGAAGAGATTTACAACTAAACACCATAACACTTTTTTGAATCTGGAGATTAATCATCTCCAGATTAAATCTATATAACATGGTTAGCGAAACGTGCGTCGAGGAGTTCAAAAAATGTGATTTGGTGTTTAGTGGTAAATCTCTTCAAGTTTAGTGTTTCACACCAAAGGTTCCAATAGAAAAATTGATCTAGCTTTAACGGTAACAAAATAAAAATTGGATATGTCAGGTGCCAGATAAAAAGAAGGGTGGCGATAAAAAAAGTTCCTCAAATTCTGGGACTAAGAACATATGGCAGCAGAATGCATAGGACCGGACCGGGGAAATGCGTGCTTCAAGTACGGTAAACAAGAGAACCAGAGATTGTAGTCAAGAAGAATACTGTCCACTGTGTGATAAATTTGGACATAAAGCATGCATAGAGAAATTAGGAGTTATTAGATATAGCTAAGAGAATAATTAGGTAGCTCTTACGAATCTCCCTAAATGTCCAAAATGTTTGGGGAAAAACGCAACTAGATGTATTGCAGCTAAACTTCGGCAGAAGGAAGGCTTAACATGACCTGTTGGACCAACTGATCCTTGAAGAAACAATAGACTTGGTGATTGGGCAAGAACCTAACAAGAGAACTGTGATAAATAAACTAATTGTGACGGAATTGTGATAGCTTTATTGTTATTAGAAATAGGAACCTCTGCACGTATAACTCGTATAAATATATTGGTTTTGGGTGACTGTAACTAAAGTGTTTTGCTGTATTTCTCGCCTAATGGTGATATTAAAGATTTTAAACAACCGCTAATGAACTTGGAGTGGCACATTCGCATATCAAACAAGTCCATAATTCTTGGAGTAGTGTAGTATTGGGGCATAAAGTCAAAGATCGACGTAAGAGAAAAAAAATTACGTACGTGTGCTTTATCTAACGTGAACACCTTAGGATGGAAGTTCACTCCTGTGGACCTCAAAGATATTTCCGATAGTCTCAGCACACTGGCTGAGCCAGTAAGAACCCTAAGCCCGGCGGAACTCGTAGAGATCTTCAGAGAATGCTGCAAACAAATACCTTAAAAAAATGCTCCCTAGGAAGAGGAAGAAGGTTTACCAGTGGACTGAGAAAATCTTTGATTATATGCCGTGCAGAAAACAGGGCATTAAGAAAAGAAGTACCATGATAAAACTTAACACAAAAAGCGGAAATGAAGCCGAAAAAATGAATGCACTAAACGTCTATAAACCGGCAAAGAAAACTCGCTCCAAAATGATTAGGAGTAAAAAGGGGAAACATAGAGAGATCTATGCGAGAGCTAAAACACGACATTTTGGGAAAGGCTTACAAGCTTGTCTGTAATAGACTAGGGAAAATGCCATCACTAACCATTAGTGACAGGATCATCAAAGAACAGGTGGATAAGTTTTTTTTCCAGAATGCTCGCTATAACCTGGCAAAGAGAGCATCGATAAGCAGAAGATACAACATTTTTTACGGAAAACGATATGCTCAAAGCGACTGAAAAAATGTAGGTAAAAAGGCTCCTGGTCCGGATGGCATTCCGTCGGAGGTAATAAAGATATGGGCCTTTAAGAATCCACAAATGCTCGCTGCGAATCGGTGTCTGGCATCAATATCAAAAATACCTGTTCTTATTTAAAGAAAGAATCACTGGGTAAAAACAAAAAACCAAACGGAGACAAATTTCTCAGTAACTGAGCGATTCTTTCTTTAAATAAGAACAGGTATTTTTGATATTTTTTGAGTTTTAGACAGTGATTAAAAACCCAAATAAAGGAGAAAAAATAAACAAATTATAAGAATACGTCAAACAACATCAGAAGAACAAGAACCGCATCACGAGCCGTCTTTTTTGTACTTTTCCTACCCTGATACACTTTTAAGTCACTCATTGTAACTTATAAACACTCTGAGATTATAACTAAACTGTTAAAAATCAGCAAAATCCGTGATTTCAAGAGAGGAAATTGTCTTTTATGTATATGTACTGACGTTATACTAACGCACTTTTATTTAAAAATGCTTCTGACTAAACATAAACATCTTTTAACGACATCTATTGTGTATTAGAGAAGTTAAACATCATAAGGTAAAACATTAGGCTGTACGTAGACTGAAACTTCCCAGTAGGTATATATTTGACGCAGGTTTGACGAGTAGTACGACGCGCTTAGGAAAGAGCCCGAAATTTCAAGTAAACATTTTTTTTAAGTTTTTCCCCAAAAAAATTGTTTATTCTAATAATAAATAATTCTGCCCCATATTCTAAAAGGTCCAAAGAGTTTTTTAAGCTAATAAAAAAAATGTTTTTTTTTAATTTATAGTTTTTTAATTCTCCCTGAAAAATTTCTTAGTTAAGTTTTTCACTTCAAAAGACCCAATAGATCACAAATAAAAATTGACTTAAGAAATAGAACATAATTTTATGTGATTTAAAAAATATGCAATAGAAATAAAAAATAGTTCACAAGTATATTTCCATCAAAACATCTCTGGCAATGAGGCAAGACATCTTTTGCTTACTGAACGAATTAATTTTTATTGGTTACAATTGGTTCGTTAATACGCAAACTTATTTAAGATTACATTAGTAGTATCGTCCTACGTAGTGGACATACACAAGCAGTTCCTTCTGAAAGGTTCACTTAACAAGCAGCTAAAAACACACCTAGTAACAAAAAATACTATGAAAATTTCGTCAACGAACAACTTAAAATCCATACATGGCAACAGAATTTATCAATATTTAGCTGCAATAACAGGTAACATGGTTATATTTTTAGTTTAATTTTTAATAAACCGTCCAAGTTTCTTGCTTTTTTACCCAATATATGTATAAAGCAATCTGCTAACTGAATTACGTAAAGCTGTATAAGTTACATTTTTATTTTTCAAGCGCTTAACATTTGGTTTTGCGATAGTATTTTAATTGGGCACTGGTTTAAGTCATTAAAAAATGGATCAGACGTTTATATTTTTTAAATTTAATTAACGTAAAAATAGCACTGATTGAATTTAAAAATACCACCCGCGGTTTATTTTGCAAATAAATTCATAAACGTATAGTTAAAATGAAAATATGTATCATAGTACTGAATAACTGTTACAAGAAAACACTGATTGCGAAAAAAAAAATTTAACTCCAATTATCATCATCATCATTCTATTTATTCATCCAGGTATCTTCGAATATAGTCTCTTCCAATTCTCTCCATCGTTGTCTGTCTTGTGCTGTTCTTTTCCATGCCAATCTTCCGTGCCTCTTTTTGTTATCTACCCCTCTCATTTGTCGTCTTCCTCTGTTTCTTTGATCTTCATATGGGCGCCAATTTTGGACGACATTGTTCCACCTATTACCTGAGATTCTTGGTTGTGTCCTGCGAATTTTCATTTAAATCTGGCAGCATGTTCTACTATGTTTATAACTTTGGTCCTTGGTCGTATCCACGTTTTTTTTTGAGGTATCGTAGCGTTAAATTCAACATTTTTCGCTCCATAGCTCTCTGTGTCTTCGTCAGTTTATTAAGGTTGGACTTAGTGAAGGTGGACTTAGGAAGACTTGGGTTTGTGCTCTATACGTCAGCACAGAGAGTATGCATGAGTTGAATATATTGGTTTTATGTTCGACTGAAACCTTCTTGTCCTTCAGGATGAAAGAGAGTCCACCAAATGATGCCCAACCCATTCGAATTATTCTTTTTACTTCGGTTCTTTGCTTTTCTTTATTCAGTTTAATTTGTTGTTGTCTGTTCTCATGTTCATGTTCTCATGTTCTGATGTTCATGTTGTTCTCTCTGTTCTCATGTTCATGTTGTGTTCTCTGACTCATGTTGTTGTCTGCGTTGTTCGTGACTTTCGGTTTCGTTAGGTTCATTCTGGGACCTTTGTTGGCTGACACGTGGTGGAGCTCATTAAGTATTTTTTTAATATCTGCATGGTTGTTTGATATTATTATGATATCGTCCGCAAATCTCAGATGGTTTAAACGTTTGCTATTTATATGCATTTCTATATCTTTCCAGTTTAGTTGTTTGTATGTGTTCTAAGGTCAACATGAATAGTTGGAATAGGTACAAAACGTGAATAGTGAATATCTGCAAAACGAGTCGCTTATCTGACAGATCTGTTTTTTAGAAAACTGGACAAATTTTGAACTTTTTAGTCCTTATATAATAGACTAAAGGGTTTAAAATAATAAACAAACAACTAAACAACATTAGGTATTTTATGATGTAATTAGATTTTAAAATAATAAAAAAATAGTAAAATTTATTTATATATTACATAAAAGTGAATATACCATGATTACTTATAATTTATTATTAAAATTAGATTATAGCTTTCACAAACAGCAAACACTAAAAGGATTTAAAAGATTATTTCTAAGATGAATACAAATTTTAAGTCATTTAATGATTTCAGATCATTATTCGCCATCACTTGAAGCTGAATCAGGGGCTGAAGTTGCCAAGTTGAAGTTAAAGTTGCTGAAGTTGAAGTTGTCAATTTGTCATCTCGTTCTACAATGTTCCAAGCAAAGTGGATTTTTGTATACGTGGCACTTATATTTTGTGACGCAATCCTTCTTTCCACTCCTCCTTTTACCTGATTTGCAGGGAAAGCAGTCAAACCTTTTTTTGGTTCTCTGTTTGTACTTCATTCGAACTGGGAGTATCTTCATAACGCCCTTTTAGACCTCCTGAAATATATGTAGGCAGTCCAGTATTATGTCTTCTTCGCCTGTGCAGATGGTCTTGCATAAATGAAGTAAAAATATTCTCCTGTTCCTCATTCTATTTTTATTGCCCGTGAACAAAATTCGAGCACCCTACCGTGTTCAACATCGAGAAGAAAACTACCATAGGCCAACGTTTTGTAATCGATTTGACGATTGACGATTTAATCTACAATATCTACTCTGCATTTTGTCTGGTTGTAAAATGTTATTATTTCGGGTTTTTTTTGGCGCCTCTCATCTCACCAATTTTCTATTCAAAATGTAGAGTTGGCAAAAAATATACGTTGCTCTTTGGTTTAGGGATGAATGAAACCAAAGTTGCGTCCTTCTGAAATCCAAACATGGAAGACTTGACCTCTCTATTTTTTCTTTTGAAAACCAGTGGTATCTGAGGTTTATTCGATTTCAATGTTCCAACCAATGACAACATTTTAGATATCAATTTACAAATAAGATTATGGCCAATGAACCAATTGCCAATAATAATATTACTACCAGAATTTTCTATGGGGCGAACTAAACCTTTCACAACGTCAAATGGTGAGTTGTTCAAACTAAAGGGCTCTTCTGGCTGGTTTCCCGGGTAAATTTCTATATTGTAGGTATAGGGAACCCCGGCATCAGTAAGAGAAAAAATATTTGAATTCCATATTTCGCAATTTTTTTTTGGATAATATTAGCGAAAAACGCATCTACCCTTAAAGGCAACCAACATTTCGTCAATCGTAACATTTTTTTCCATACTATAATATTTTTTACAATATTCAATGGAATATTTGAAATTATTGATTGATTTGTCCGTTACTTTGTGATAGTTCATTTTTTAAAAAAGGGATACAACAATTTTTTATTTTGTTATCTATCACTTTTATTTATAAAAGTAAAAATCTGAATCGTCTTATGCCCATAGTTAGTTTGAAAAACTCAACCCCATCACCATTTGTACTATATAATTCCTCTAGATTTAGATATGATGCTTTATACACACCGGTTAGGTATAAAAGTCCAATAAACGTTTTTATTTCAACTAAATCAGTGTGTGTCACATCTTTTGGCCTAGAAAATTTTGTCAATGCATTTATTAGTACATTTTACAATTATATTAAAAATTTTGCTATCAAACAAAAGTGACCAAAGATCCAGGACTGAATTCACATTTCTAGTAATACCTTTCACACCAGGAAGGTGCTCAAGAATGTTTTGTGGCTCACGTCTCCTTGCTTGATTGCATGGTGTTTTTTCCACTTCTATGTATTTATAATTTCTTTGTTTCTGACTTAGTGGGCAAAATAATAGTTCTCATCCCCATCTAGATCAATTTCGGAACCAGACTCTTCTTCATCACTTTGTACAATATTTTCTTCACTTTTTTACTTATTCACATATTCATCTGTGTCAGTCTTTTCGTCGCTAAATTTCCTCATCTTGGTCGTTCAGCATGCGAATAATCTCACCTAAATGAGCCTAATTTTCCAAAAAGAACACTTCTTCTTCCATACTAGGTAATCTAGAAAAAATATACAAAAACCAATATTAGTCGCGGTGATCTGCGGCCTTTTTTACTATCACAGACACAAAAAAACCATGGTAGGATATATTCTTATATATACTTATTAGAAAAATAATTAATTAACTAAACAGCTCGGTCGTGGTTATCTGGTAGATCAAAAGTACAAATTTCTGACCTACAATAAAACGTCAGAACATTACTGCCTCATTTTACTTAAATAGTGAGGAAGCTATTAGAACTGTGAACATATAATTGTTAAATAAATCTGCAAAACAAAATATATCCCTTTCTGATTTCTCAGATCGGATGCGGCTAACGGAGGGTTAATGAGATTGATTAACCCATTCAACACGGCGGAAATATTGCCGATATATATAAGATGCCGGAAATATATGAGATAACCATTTGACGAACCGTTTATCTGAAAAGTTTTCCTTCTGAATGTATTTTATTTTTAGCGTTTTCTGCTTTAATGGTTCAATAATAAGTTGTAAAATAATTATGAAATGTATATTTGTTACTAATCCATGAAAAAGCGCGATACTTTTCCCGTGATAACGATTTTGTATTGTTTACCTAGCGACTCTTAGGGTTTTCGCAATTTTTTCTAAATAAAATCACTTTTCTTGTTAAAATTCAATTTTTTCAAAGATAATAAATATTTTATTAAAAAATTGTAGTAATTTTTGTAAGTAAAAATGAAGTTCAAGAATAATATAAATTAAAATATAAAGAACTATTGATCTATTCAAAAACACAATGTTTATTAAAAAAAGGTTTATAGAAAAAATGAAGCTTAAAAATATATGTGAAGCTTAATAATGATAATTAAAAAAAAACAGAATATATAAAATAAAAAAAAACAAAAAATTATGCCAAATATATTTTTTTTTTGTATAATTGTTATATTTTTGTGATACTCCTGAAAAAACAAGGAATCAATCACAAAGCTTTAGATTCGTGGGGTACGTATCACAAAAATATATTATTTCTTTCCTCATTATATTTTTCCGGTACTCCTTTCTTTCCCGGACCGTTCATAGATATTTTTGTCGAGAAATGGACAGATAAACAAGTTTTACACAATTAATTTGATCTTCTTAGTTTGGACTGTACTTGTTAACATGATAGAGAACCAAATATAAACCTGAATTGTTTTATACATATTTATTATTTATAAAATAATACGAAAAAAAACTAATGAGCATTTTTTGCAATAGTCTCCTCCAGGCTTTTTTTCCCCAGAGGTTTGGAAGCTTTTGAATTCTTTGCTCGTAGAAACTTTGAGTTTGGGTTGTCAACCAATTTCACACGAAGTCCTCAACATCTTGATCGTTGTCGAATCGAATCCCTCCAAGTGCATCTTTCAAGGGCGCAAACAAAAAATTATCACAGGATGATAAATCTGGGCTGTATGGAGGATGTTTAAGGGTTTCCCAAAGCATATTATCCAGTTTTTCATTAGTCAAAATCGCATGTGTGGCTTGGCGTTGTCATGGAGAAGTAGGACGTCTCTGATGGGGACAGTGCATCTTTTGCTCCTGTAAGCGGATTTTGTTGGCAGTAATAGGCAGCATTAACCGTTTGTCGATCATGTAGAATATCAATCATATGTAGAAATATCAATCACCAAAACTCCCTTCCAATTGAAAACAACGGTCGCGAGAGACGGATTTTGGCCTTTACAGGGCAGATTTCGTCTTTCCTCCGCCATTCCTTACTCACCATTTTTTATTCTGGAGTGCAATAATGCATCCACATTTTATCACATATCACGATGCTTCAAAAAAGTCTCTCCTTCATGCCGAAAATAATTTAGAAGTCTCACTGATTGGCAATCGGATGTTTCGTTACAACTACGAAACCCATCCAAGATGATTTCTGATGACTGTTTGAGCAATTCCAAAGCTAATACCCACCTATAAAGTGATTTCATGAATACAGTCGGCGGTCACCTTTGATAAAGTCGCGTATAGTACCAATGTTGTCAGTAACCTACACACCAACAACCCGCTCGTGATTGGCTGTGGAAAGTAATTGTAAAATTCCGGTTTATATTGTTGCAAAATTAATAAGAAATTTTCAAACGTTTGTAGAATGTTGCAATGAAAAACCATTAACATAATAAAATTGTAGTTCTCGAGATTCTTCTTGGGTGAAATAGCTTCATTTCTTGTGAGGACGAAATTTTTCGAATTTTTTTCATACATTCATTTTATTTACATTACACACATTCACTCATTACATTTTATTTAATTAATTAATTAATTTATATGTAACATACATTTTCTTTTCTAGGAAATTTAGGAATAGTATGCAGTGAAATGCATTATGGTTGGCCCTCGCCATCAATACCAATATTAGTCGGCGGCAATTACACTTTCACAATTTCCAGCGAAGAGAGCTCATGGCTGGTGGTATCGCCACTTCTGGGGGCGATCGTTGGAGCCTTTATCACTGGAATTATTGTGGATAGATTAGGCAGGAAGAAGTTAGTTATATTTTCGTCATTTCCTTTTGTTGCATCATGGTTATTCATTGCTTGGGCTCGATCTAGCGTTTTAATGTTTATCGCCCGTTTCATGGCGGGTATGACTGATGGAATATCTTTTACTGCAGTGCCCATGTATCTTGGCGAAATAGCCGAGCCTAAAATAAGAGGCTTGATTGCTTCAGTCTGCCCTGTTTCAATAATTTTAGGAATTTTGTTAATAAACGTTTTAGGCTCGTACTTAAGCATACAAACAACAGCTTACGTAGGTACCGTAGTACCCATATTGCTCTTTACCACATTTATATGGATGCCTGAAAGTCCCTATTTCTATCTCATAAAAGGTCAAATCGCTGATGCAAGAAGGAGCTTGCAAAAATTCAGAGGAGTTGATGACGTTTCTGTGGAATTGGACAGAATAAGAAGGGCCGTTGAAGAACAAAATAAGAACAGAGGCCGGTGCTTGGACCTTTTCACAATAAAAAGTAACAGAAAAGCGGTGATAATAGCTTTTGGTGTTAGAAGTTGTCAGCAGTTCAGTGGAACTACCGCCATTATCTTCTACTGTCAAAATATCTTCAGGGAGTCACGGGATTTTATGTCGCCCAGTCTAGCCACTATAATCTACTTTACAGTGCAGCTCATTTTATCTGCAATGGCATCAGTTATAGTAGATTTTTCAGGACGGAGACCGCTCCTTATCATATCCATTACAGGAACAGCAATAACTTTGTTTGCTAACGGGATTTATCTCTATCTCAAGGATTGTGCTTCCATAGACGTTTCCAGTATAAATTTTCTTCCGCTGGTGGCACTGTTAACGTATGTCATTGTTTTTAGTATAGGTCTTCAAACAATTCCTTTGCTGATCATGGGTGAGGTATTTCCTACCAATGTGAAAGCCTTTGCTTTGTGTGGAGCTGATATCTATTATAGTGTATTAGTGACGATTATTTCGAAATTCTTTCACTGGTCGAATGATGAATTCGGAATGTATGTTCCATTTTTTGTTTTTAGTAGTGCCAGTGTATTAGGACTGATATTTGTGATTTTCTGTGTACCAGAAACCAAGGGTAAAACTCTGGAAGATATTCAGAAGGAATTAGGCAATGAACAATATAATATTAATTAATTCATTTGAATACATTGTAAATATTACATACTTACTATTTGCATAGTTAAGGTATCTTTGACACTGTCGGTTGAGCCGAGCCGATGAAGACTTGCTTTGAGAAAGAAACGCATTAATCATCATGTAGCTATTCATACTGAGCATCCGAACCAGGCCGAGCCGTTCAGTGTGAATATCAGAGTCTGATTTACTTGGTTCATTTTAACTCAGCCGACAGTGTAAAATACTCCTAATCCTGAGCACTTTATACATTGTAGTTAGAGTTTAAGTTTTTGGTGTCATTCAACTTTTTTTTTCATCGATTTCTGTTACTAAGTAGTTTCTGCCTCTATTCCCTTTAGGTGCCAGCGTGACCTCATCTTTCCAAGTTATTGTGTCAATTTATTTTCGGGTATTCAAAGTTTATGTCTCAGTCATCTCAATTTTGTATTCTGCTTTATGTTCAATTTTTTATTCCGTAGGTACTAGGTTAATTGAAAAGTTCGCGGAGCGGAAATGATAAAACAAATTTATAGTTGAAAAAATTACTTTATTCTTCCGTATATTCTTCCTTAAGTTCAATACATTTTCTCCAGCGGTTCTCCAATGTATTTATTCCATCTCCGAAGTGATTTTCTGGGAGTTCTATGGCTGTCTACGGCTGCTATAACTTCTTCATATGATGAAAAACGCTTGCCATGTAGGATTTTTTTGTGGTTTGAGAACGAAAGTCAGAAGAGGCAAGATCTGGTGAATATGACGGATGCTTCAACAATTCGTAGTTTAACTCTTTCAATTTAGCCATTACAAGAACACCTCTGTGAGCCGGTGCATTGTCTTGATTTTTTCTTCGCTAAACCAAGTCTTTTCTCACGAATTTTTGCATCCAATTTATCCGAAAGGACCAAATGGTTTAAATACTGTCCTGTTATTGTTTTACCGCTTTGAAGGTAATCAATTAGCAAAAGGTCTTTTGCACCCCAAAAATTTGATGCCAATTTTAGTCGATTTTGACCACTTTGGCTGTTTCGGAGCTGAATAATCTAGTTCAGTCCACTTTGTGGTTTGTTGTCGTAATTCAGGATCATACTGATAAACCGAAGTCCCATCCGTAGTTATAAAACTACGTTTAAAATCTATTTTATTCTTTCGAAAATGATCCAAATGTCGGTTAGAAAGTTTTACTTGAAGTCGTTTTTGATCAGAATTTGAAAATACACATCACACATCATTTGAAGGCACACATCTTGCACATAACTTTCTCAAGCCTAATTCTTTTTTCCAAATATGAAACATCTATTCAGTTGAGATGTCCATGGTCTTAGCAATTTCACTAAAAGTCAATTGTCTGTCATCCATAACCAGAATTAATTATTTGTTCAGTAGTTGCATTTATTGGTCATCCAGAACGAGGATCATCATCCAGGCTTGTACGATCACGATAAATGCACGATTTTCAATATTTCCCATTTTAAAAAATAACACTGATACGTTTACTTTAAGCTGCTGTTTTTGTACGAATGAATTTACAGAACGACTTGACACTTCACATATATTCATACAAAGGATGAAACTTCAAAATGTAGTAAGTTATATAGTTCTTTAACTACTCTATAGGTATCGCTCCGCAATCTTTTCAATAAGCCTAGTATGCCATAAGTACTATTTCAAAGTGCTTTCTAAATATTTGGTTTCGTATTCTACCTAACCTTGTTTAACCTTATATTCTTCTCAGGAAGCTCATTTCAATACTATTTGGTTTACTTTTTCATCAGGAGTTTAAAGTCCCAAATTCGACAGAATAACTTAAAGTAGGGTTAATGACTTTATTTTTTACTCTAAAGTTTCTATACTATTTATCATTGCCATATTTTTTGTCGCGTACTATTCGTATTATTTTTGTTGCCTATCTCAACTTATTTTAATTCTTCTTCTGCAATGTTTTACTTTTTCTGAAAATTCATCTTCATATTGAAGTTAATGAGTTTCATGAGCATCATATTCAAATTATTTTCAATATCCTCTACAGTTTCTCTTAGGATGAGTGAACGCCTTCATGGCCTAGTTCTAAAGACTTTATAACTGATATTTTTCAGTATTCCAAGCACCTTTTGCTTTCTGTTCATTGATAACTTCTTTTAGTATAATCTTTTTTTTTACTTCTGATTTTTCGTTTCATATTTTAAGGCAGTTAGAGTTTTTTTAAATGGACCATTGATTAAATATTTGCTTAGTTGATATTTTTTCAGTACTTTGGAAACACCGCGCCTTGATATTATAACGAAGACATTGTCATGCTTATAAAATAAATATATAGTTAAGCTTAAAGATATTTAGCACTAAACACCAAAACACTTGTTTTATATTGCTCGACGCGCGTTTCATTAACCATATTAGCATAACTTGGGGATCATTCAGACTAATTCTAAAATTATGTTTTCTTTTAATTTAATTGAGGTAGTCGATACTTAATGAAAAATAATTTTAAATAAATAAGCAAAAATTAATATCTAAAAATTTCCTCTATGTTTAAAATTGTATGTATAACAATTGCTTAGACACACAGTACCCTTTTCAAATACAAACTATGCTAAACTAACGGTGAGAAAAGTGTTTTCTATTTATACAGGGTTTGTCCAATAAGAATCGGGTCTGATGTCATAAAAACATTTATTGAAGAAATGTGTACAGTAACTTAATAATCTTCAAAATATAACCTCCCTGCATCAATACACCGCTGATGCGGGTTTTTCAGTCTTCATAGGCTCCCTGGAAGTCCGCAACTGCAAGCCTAATCGTTTCGAAACGATGTCCTTTGGGGCTCCTATTGATCTGAGGGAATAAAAAAAAAGTCTGGGGGAGTAATATTTACAACATAAGGTGATTGGGTCAGCGTTGCCACGTTGTGTTTGACCAATGGCTTCCTTACAATTAGCGACGTATGACTGGGCGATTTGTCATGATGGTGCATTCAGGAATCGGCCATCTCTCTTCGGACGCGACGGATCATCATCCTGAAACTTTAACATTTTCCGTTCACTGTTTGGCCAGCAGGCACAAACTCCTTATGGACCATACCTTTTTCGTCGAAGAAGACAATTTCCATCGATTTCACTCTTGACTTGCTAATGCGAGTTATTTTTGGTTGAGGAGATGCGTTTGCGTGCCATTCAGAACTTTGCTTTTTGGTCTCCAGATCCTACTCGAAGATCCAAGTTTCATTACTTGGATAGGATTACTGGATTCATTACTGGATTACTGGATTACTTGGATTCATTATTTGGATAGTGACTCCAAACGTTCCAATAGTTCACGGCAAATCGTCACACAGTGTTCCTTCTGCTCGTCTGAGAAAATCTTCGCTATCGACTTTCGCACTTCTTTCGCATTTGCAAATCATAGATTACAATTGAATGCATAGTTGATTCCTGTAAATTCAACTTCTGTGCCATCAAACGAAAATTTAACCGATGATTAGTGTTCAGAAATTCTCTCACTTTGGACGAATTTTCATCGGTTGTTCGTTGTTAACCTTTTCCCACCTGCCTTTGATTTGTTTTATGACACTCAAAAACACAATGTTCTGGACATCGGTTCTTGTTCCTTGTAAGCCTCACGGATCATGTGAAAAGTCTCCGTAGCGGATTTGTTCAATCTCACGCAAAATTTGATGGCACATCGCTGCTCGATGTTTTCTTGCATCTTGTTTCTCGACGCGAACTTAAAACAGACGTTCACTTCTTGCACGATCTACGCACTCCAAAGTTTCGGAGACAACTGAGCCAGGTTTCCTAGGTTACCTGATATCAGCCGCCTCCGATATTATTTATAAAAACCACCGTCTATCCCTTTCCCCCGTTAAGAAATAAATCAGTTCCGATATTTATTAGACTAACTCTGTTTGACAACGGCACCTAATGAAACGTGTACAAATTATAAATCGTGAAGTTAACCAATTGTTAATGCTCTGATATGCCTCATATGCTCTCATATCCAGAGCCTCATTATTACATTTTTAAAAAGTCTTAAGTTAATATTTTTATAATGATTATGTTCAAGTGTTGGGCAACATAGGATTTCTCATTTCTCCCATATGTAATGGTTGTTATTTATATTTGTGTAATATGGATTTTTTAGTTTATGTTAAGCAAACATTTGATCACAGCTAGGATTTCCCTCGATAATTTCAAAACTTATTTTTTAAAATAATGTATGTACGATATTCTTATTATAATTATCACTTAGGTTACCTCCAATGAATTCTTTTTTATAAGTATCTTAGTGTATTTAACTTAGTATATTAAACTTTATGTTAAAGTTAAAAAAGTTTATGTTTACTATAAAGTTTATGTTTTTTAAAATCATATATAACTCATTAACATTTAAACGTAAATTAATTCATCCTTGCCTTCGGTTTCAAATTTGCTCATGAATAAGTTGGCAAAGAACGGTGTTGTGAATCGTCCATTGCCTTAAAGAAATGACAAATCGTGTACTGGCCAACATGCACTAGAGGCATGTTAACTGTTAACAGTGCATGGCCATAATATTAATAATAGTAACTTAATACTTCAATTCTTCTATTGGAACCTTTGGTGTAAATCTTTTCAAGTTTAACTTAATAATTGTTAAACATGTAAATAATAATAGGGTTTTGGATGCATATGAGAGTATTCAAGTAGCAAAATGTAAGAAAACCATGAACCGGAATTAAAGAGCTGTTCCATTCAGTTAACATTTTGAATTTGTAACGCTTGGTTAATAAAAAAATAGACACAGTTTTGTTCTAGAATTGGGTTAGATCATCTCTTGGTGATGCTAACGTAGTTAACAAAACGCACGTCGAAAAATTATAAACAAGTGTTTTGATGTTTGGTTGTAAATTTCTTATAGTTTAGTGTTTCATACCGACAGTTCCAATATATGGATTGAAAGATATAGTTGTTTTCTTATTCTAATAACTTTTTCTCTAATTTTTACCAGGAAAAAACATTGATTTTGTGCCCCTCTACCGTTTCTGAATCTACTTTGGCCAGCTTCTAATGTTTTTTCGGTTTTTTAATGTTCTTCTTAATGTTCTTGAATATACTTTTTCAGCAGTATTCCCTTTATTAATACCTAAATCCATACTATCTTTTTTATCTTATGTTTTTGTTTCTGTGCATAGGATTTAGAAATACTACATATTTGGTATTTGTTTTCCATTTTAGTCTTTTAAATTTCTTCATTGTAATTATTTTATTGTTGCTTACTAGTTTCTAATCTGAATTTAAACCAAAATAGATCTGTATTGATTATATTATTGTTTAGTTACGAACAATAAAATATGACTGAGTTTATAAAAATGTTCCACTAATTGAGATAGAGAGAGCTCTAGAGACTAGAGCTACATATTAAATATAATTAGAATTAGAAAATATGTTTTAAACAATAAATTGTTGTTTTCGCGACTGTTTTGTTTTATTTTTGTATATATTAAAATGCCCTCACCAGAAAAATAAAAGAGTTGCCACCCGCATCTTGGACATGAGAACTTATCGGTGAGTTAACTGCGAATCTAGGTTACAATATATTCAACGTAAATCATGTAACATGCCTTCAGATACTTTTTAAATGAAATATTCAACTTTTTTTACCGAATATCTAGATTTATTTGTTCACGTAGCCTCCTTTTCGCTCGATACATTTCACTGAACGATTTTCCAACATTTTTCTGTCTTACAAATTTCAGAAAACAGTGGTCATTACCTTTTTGGCCGATGGAAATGTATTCGTCTTCTTGGGAGCACGTATGCCGGGAAAATTCCACTGTTTTGACTGTTTCTGGATTGTAGTGATGGGTCTAAGTTTCATCGACAGTTTCGAATCGCTGCAGAGACTCTTTAGGATTGCGCGTATACATTCGCGCGTATACAGGCCGTTTTGGGTTCGATATCGTGAGATGATAATCGGATTTTTGTGGGCTGAATTGAATAATATTGATCTGGAAGATATCTGGTTCTAACAGAATGGCGCTATATCTCACTCTGCCATTGAAACAATTGATTTATTGAGACAACCATTTCCTGGACAAGTTATTGCAGAAACGGTGATGTTAATTGGCCAACAAGATGGTGTGATTTGACATCGTTGGGCTATTTTCTTTGGGGTACGTGAAAAGCCAGGTATATAAGAACAATCCATAATCGATTCCGAATGAAAGGATGCATTATTCAAGTCATTGATGAGATAGAACCATGATTATACCAAAATGTCATCCAAAATTTTGACAAAAGAGTATTCATCTGTGTAGCTGCAAGAGGTGGCAGATGCTTCAATTATTAATAAAAAATATTTTGTCTATATAAAAGAATATTAAGAAAACCCAATGACGCATAACCAAGAGAGCAAGCAGGATTCAGAAGTGGATTCAGTACAATGGATCACATCCAGGTTCTACAGCACGCATATAAAGACACAACGAATACATTATGCTAGTGTTCTTGGTTTTTAACGATTATGAAAAAAACATTTGATTCAATCTCAAAGCAGGCTATAATGGATGCATTACTTAATCAAGGTGTAGACAAAGCCTATGTAAACCTGCTAGGATGGATATATGTTCAATCTACAGTGACAGTCCTTGATGATCCTGAGGTTGGAATTAATGCACAGTTGAGTGTACGGTAAGGGAAGCAATTTCGCATTTTGTTTTCTCAGCCTTGCTGCCTTGAAGAAGTATTCTGTAATCTGGATTGGGAGCAGGATGGAATAAAGATCAATTGTGCATACTTAAACCATCTTAGATTTGCAGATGATATGTTTCGTCTTTCACAATATCTAGAGAAACTGCAGGGACACATACAAGATCTGCAAAGAGCTGGAGAACTATTTGGCTTAAAAAGTCAGGTCATATTCAAAAAATTTTCTGAGGCCAATGAATTTCTATTTTAGGAACAGATTTGAAAGTTGGGAATCACTATATATTATTATTAGATGCGTATAGACCCGGTTGGATCACGCAAAGCATTGTGACTCATTTTCGAGTGTTCTTTCTGATTTTTCACACCTCTCTCATCCGTGGATTCTCTTCCTCCGTCCATTTTGTTTCCGATCTCCTCGAAACTTCGCTCTCTGATGCAACGTTCCACATATGTATTTTGTTTCTATATGTTCTTCTATCCTCAATTTTCCTCATAATTTTGCGTTCCTCTTTTAGTATGTTTTCTATGCCGCTTTATGTATGAAGTATAAGTGTCTCGCTTGCGTATAGTACCTCTGGTTTGATTACTTTGTTGTAGTGTCTCATTCTTGCGTGTGTGGATAGGCATTTCTTATTGTAGATATTGTGAGTATGCCCTCTTCATCTTCTGTAATCGAGTCTCTCCTCCTGTGAGCTCGAGGATCTCGCCCAGGTATTTGAAGTGAGTGACCCTATTTATTTTGCCTTATTTGGTGTTCAAATTTTGGACATCTAATTTTGAGCAGAAGAATTCGATTTTTTGAAAGGAGATTTGTAGGCCGACTTTCTCTGCACATTCCTTTAGGAGATCGATCTGTTTGGTTGACCTTTTTTCATTATCTGCGAGTATGGCTACGTCATCTGCGAAGACCAGGCATGATATTTCTATGTTGTTTTTGGATCGTCCGAGTCGTATTGGTTTCCAGTGGCTTGATTTTTCAGTTCTTTTTCCCATTCCCTTATGGCTTTGTCCAGTACCAGGTTGAAAAGGAGTGGGGATAACCCATCTCCTTGGCATACTCCAGTTTTAATCAGGAAGGTTTCGGAAATTTCTCCCATAAATTTCACTTTAGAAGTTATGTCAGTCAGTGTCTGCTTGATCAATCGTAGTGTTGAACAGAGATTTTCGATCGATGCAGTCGTATGCTTTCTTGAAGTTCAGGAACGTGCAGATTATTGGGACGTTCCTGATAGCTTTGTACGTCGGTATTGTTTTTAAGTTAAATATTTGTTCAGTGCATGAGTGACCAGGGCTAAAACCTGCCTGGTACTCGCCAATTTTGTGTTCTAATTGTTCTTGTGTTCTATGGAGAAGGCATGCTGAGAGGATTTTGTAAGTGACTTGTAGAAAGGAAATTCCTCTGTAGTTGTTCACATCTGTTCTGTCTCCCTTCTTGTGCAGAGGGTGGATAAAAGCACATTTCCATCATCTGGTAATTTTTCTGTTTGCCAAATGTTCGTGATAATTTGCGTAAGTTCCTGCAGCGAATTTGGTCTGAGGTTTTTTAATAGTTCTGCGGTGATACCGTCTTCACCGGATGACCTGTTATTCTTTAGTTTGCGTATGTGCCTGTGGATTTCTTCCTGTGTCGGTGCTGGTGATTCTGAGTGGGTATGGATACAATTTTCCTTGGGGAATCTTGTGTCGCGTTCAGGGCAATTGAGGAGATCAGAGAAATAGTGTGCCAGCTCCTGACAATTCTCCTGATTGGTTAGCGCTAATCTCCAATTCCTCTTTCTGAAGCAAAGATATTGTGGTGTTTATCCACGGATTTCTCTCGCAAAAGTCCTCCTATAAAAGTATCTCGTGTTATAATTGCGGAAATTCCTCTATAGAGTGTAGTTGTTCCTTCATGTACTTTCTCTTAGTTTGCCTGATAACCTTTGTGGTCTGTTTTCTAGTCACGTCGAAAAGCTGTTGATTTTCTGGGGATTTTTTAGTGTGATGTACTCCTGAAATGCTCGTTTGCGTCGCTGCAATGCACTTTCGCATTCCGAGTCCCACCAAAGGTGTTGTGTTCTTTTTCAATGGGATCAGTTCTTGTGCTTTTTGTGTAATGTTTTGTGGAATTTTTTTCATGTGTCTACCTGTTCCTTTTCCCATTCCTCTGTTATGTTGAATTCCTTGATCATTTTTGTGTCGAATTTCTGTAGATGTGCTTTCTTCTGATGAATTCTCCTTGGGGTGAACTTGACTTTGATTCGTGTTAGGTAGTGGTCTGAGTCAATATTCGCGCCCCTTCGGACTTGGACATCTTGGATCTCTCTTTGTTGTGGGTATGATATCGTAACGTGGTCTATCTGGAATTCTCCAATCTGTTGTACAGGCGATCTCCATGTCTTCTGTTTTCGTGGAGATTTTTTTAGGAATGTTGACATGATCTTAAGGTTATTCTGTTCCCATAGTTCGATGAGTCTTGTGCCGTTCTTATTGGTAAATTTATGACCGGCGAATTTGTCTACTGTTTTCTGATGGATTTTTTCTCTACCGATTTGTGCGTTAAAGTCGTCCAATAAAATTTTGACGTCATCTTTTGGGACCTTTGCCATTACCTTCTCTAGTGTTGCCCAGAATTTCTCTGTAGACTTGGGGTTTTTCTTGTTGTTTCCGTTTGTGGGGGTATGTACGTTAATCATGGTGTATTTTTTATTGGCGCACTGTATGCGCATTATCATTAGTCTATTGCTTATGGGCATAATTTCCTTAATAGAATTAACTATCCCTTTATGTACCACAAAGGCCATGCTCAGAAGCGGAGC
Source organism: Cosmopolites sordidus (assembly GCA_031761425.1). NCBI lineage: Eukaryota > Metazoa > Arthropoda > Insecta > Coleoptera > Curculionidae > Cosmopolites > Cosmopolites sordidus. The sequence continues at coordinate 173,970 of JARFXV010001766.1, read as the reverse complement.
GCCTCTAGCGACTCGTTTGTCTGTCCTGTTTTTGAATATGCGATAGTTCCCATAGTCTACCGTGCCCTCATCTGTGATGCGTGTTTCTTGTAGGGCAAACACAAGTATCTATTGCCTGTCAAGTTCTGAAGTTAAGTTGTGAAATTTTCCTGGTTGGATCATAGTGTTTATGCTGAAGGTGCCAATATATGTAGGTGTTTTATGTGAAAATTTACCGGAAAGCTCCGACTTTTTTTGAGATCGTGAAAGTCCAGGTTCCCCAGAATCCGAACACCCGGTTGCCGTCTGTCGGCGGGTGGATTGGTTACCACCTGGGGTATCAGTGTTATTACTTGCACGAATCATGGTTGCCTATAAACTTATAGGTCCAATGTTTCCACTGGGAGTTTAGAACCAGGGATTGTTAGTTCCTGGAGCGTGGTGTACAGCTTCACCCTCTAGGTGAACAGACGCCGACCAGGTTGCCGGTGGTTGCCACTGCAGACGCGATCTGGGTTTGTTTTTTGCCAGAGCCCTGTTAGCCGTCTGTTCCCGAAATAAACGTTCGGGTTCAGCCATTGTCCGCTTCCTGCGGCGTGGACGAAGGGTTGGAGCTTTAGGAAGCTATATATATATATATATATATATATATATATATATATATATATATATATTTTTTTTTTTTTTTTTTTTGGGTTCTCAATGGAAGGTGTTACCGTTCAAGAGGTGGAACGACGTATTAAATGTGGCTAGCAGTTGTTGTAGCAAACATAGTGTTTAAGTACAAACTACCACTTGAAAGAAAAGAAAAGTCTTTGATTAGTGTGTCCTGCCCGTTATGACATACGGAAGTAAAGTCAGGACACTTACATCGCGGTCAGTTTAAAAACTTCGTGTAACACAGGAATGGAAACATGTATGCTTGGCATTATTAGATGGGATAGAAAGCCCTGCACATGGATTATAGAACGAACGAAAGTGAGTGACACCATTTGAAGAATAAAGGAGTTTAATTGGAAGTGGGCAGGCCATGTAGCGAGGCGGTGGAACGAAAGATGGACCAGGGCGGTCCTGAACTGGATACCGCTTGATCGCAAACGTCCACGGAGATGAACGAAAACACGATTGACTGATGACATTATTAAGTATATTGGACCCGAATGGCAGAGGAAAGCTCAGGACCGCGGGAGTTGGAAACATGTATGATGTGTGTGTGTGTGTTACAATTTTTCAGTGTTAATCCTTTCGTTTAAGGAATTTTCACATTCTTGATGACGTTTCGCCCTCTTGGTAGACAGCTACGAACTCCAAGACAACTTTGAACTTCCAACGACCAAGAGAACAAAGACTTTAAAATGCCATTATTGATTGATTTGTCCGTTACTTTGTGATAGTTAATTTTTTAAAAAGGAATAACACAATTTTATACTTTGTTATATATCACTTTTATTTTTAAAAAGTGATAGATAACAACTTATAAAAATGTTTTATTTCTTTATATCTATATATATATATATATATATATATATATATATATATATATATATATATATATATATATATATAAAAATATATATCTGTAAACCAGTGGTTTACCCCAAAATAATATAACCCTAAACCTTTCAACAGTTTGTGTTCATACAATATAAACAATATCCATATTGTGTTTAAATTTTAATTTTAATTGTTGGAACGTAGTGAAATTATGTGAAAGTAATTCGGAATGTACCTCTCATTTTATGACTTTTAACATTGTGAGTATTTTAGAATATTAGAATATATATATTTTTAATTTTCTGCGTACTCGAACCTAAAGATAATACTCTGGATGCTATCCAGAAATAGTTAGGCAATGAAAAACATTCCACTAACTACCTAAAATATAAAACAAATACCAGAATTAGACATTTGGTTTATATTATAAAGGTTTCTATTAAAAATAAAATACAGCAATGACTGCATGTTTATTTATTAATATAGTTGATCATTTTTCCGAAGCATTTTGTGCTTCGGAAAGTAAAATTTAAAAAAAACACAGAAAAAATTGAGATTTGGATGATTTTTTCTTTCATTTTATTGCTTGGAGTTTGCCATTAAGTGTGGAATACATCACTTAAATGTCCACCACGTGACCGCTTGCACGACTCAACCCTTTTGAAGTAATTTTCAACGACTTTTTCCCACATTTCCGATAGTATCTCGGCCAAGATTTGACAAATGTTGGTCTTCAACTGCTCAAGACTTTGAGGATTATCTACTTAAACACGGTCTTTCGCATAGCCCCACAAAAAAAGTCCAACTGCGTCAAATCGTATAATCTCGGCGGCCAATTAACATCACCAAATCTCGAAATTACGCGGCCTGGGACCTTCTCGCACAATCAAGATTTGTTTCAGACTTGGGTACAGTGCGATTTTAGTAAACAACTTAAACTTATCATGGGCCCAGGTTTTCAGGTGATTCAGATTGTCTTCATCCTCAATTAATTCGTCAGAATCTGCTAAACGTTTATTTGAATCTTTCCCCGATCAGTTTGACCATCAGCCTAATGGCAGAAAGCATTAAATCCTGGATTATGTGGACATTTCTATTACTTCTTATAGTTGAAGGTCCTCCGCTGCGAGGTTCATCTTCTCTTCATTCGAGTGTCGGCCTTTTGAGAATGCCTTAAACAGCATTTGCACTGTGCCCAAGTCTGAAAGAAAAATCTAGCGCACTGCTGTTCGAAATTGTCATTAATTTTTTGAACCCACTAGAACAGGCTCACGAAAAAAATTGCTTCGGACAACCAAGTGACACTAGGAAGTTCAAATTCGCATCGAAGACTCACCAGATATTGGCCTGCCTTTCCTCCAAAGGGAAAGATGACAGTATTTCCAGATCGAAGGCTACACCACCATACTCATTACCATATTTATATATCTCGTATAATAGAGAATAAAAAAAGACCACGTTAAGAAAAATATATTTTCTCGGAATATTTTTCCAACTTCTGTAAATACCATGGAGGTATTATGTAATGATAAAGCAATTTATAAATTCTCCTTACATCTGATCCAAAAACATTAATGAATTAATGATGGATATGTCCATAACGGTTACATAGGTCAACAAATTTAAACTTTTTTGAGGTAACATTGTTGAAAATAGCTGTATATGAAGTATTTTGTTGTAGTCCTAAATTCGAAAATGATAAGCTAATTACTGTAATACGTAAATTTTTTTGTTACAGGGCGTCGGTGGTGAGAAAAAAAAGTGGACGACATATTGTTACAATTTAATATTTATTTAATATAAACACGTAAAACGTTTTAAATCTATGCAAAGACATTACTGACGATTATCTGAATAAAAAATATATGACACGAGATGTCATAAAACGACAAAAACTTTGTCTTTTTTCTCTTGTGTTCTATAGCATTCTTGTGTTCCAGCATCCCTGGATCTTGCTTCCATTGTCCTGATGTCCTGGTGAAACCTCTCTCCTTGTTTGTCGCTTACTGCACCAAAATTTTTCGAAAAAAAAACCAAATGGGAATGTCAAAAATTAATTTTTAATGACTTGCGGCAATTTAGTATTCCATAGGTTTTCAAGAGTTTAATATGAAATTTCAAATGAGGTTTTTATAGTTTCCATCTTTCTTGTTGGCCAGAAATCCTTTCAGTACACTTACAAAATACTTCCAAGCTGACAATTTTCCTTTTCATTTAATTTTTCTTGAAAACGGAAATCATCTAGCAGCTTCCTTATTTGAGGTCCAATAAATATGCATTTTTTTAGTTAATTGAAATCATTACCTTCCTTCATGCCGTTGGCAAAATTTTCTATTACTCTAAGCTTAATATGGAGAGGCAGAAGAAGCACCTTTTTGGATGAACAAGAGGGACATATTTCATGTTTGAAGTACCAGGTTTAAAAGAAGTTCTGTGAAGCCAGTCTTTCTTACTGTAATGTTATTTTGTTGCCCCAGTTGAAGTCCTAGCAATATACCTATCACTTTTAAATCCTCCACCCTCCAATATTCCACTGATACTTTTCATATTTAACGCGATTTAGTATGATTGCTAAGTTGTAATAGGTTTCTTTCATTGCTTAAAGAAATAAATGGGTTTTTGTTTCTATTATGAAGTAAGACTGCTTTTTGGCTATATTTCGATGAATCTATGAAAATACGCCACTCGGAAGGTTTATGTTCTATGTTAAGCTCATTCATAAACCATCAATATCACAGACACATGGCAATCCTTTAAATTACTGACACACACACACATGTCATATATAACGATACGCTTCAAAAAAGTCTCTCCTCGCCGAAATCGATTCAAAAGTTTTTGTTTTTGGATTCGGATGTTTTTTTGGTCTTCGGTCAACAACTTCGGAACCCATCGGGCACAGATTTTATTGAAGCCAACATGATTCCTGATGATTGTTTGATGTCGTATGGACCCCATACTGAACCTTCAACCGAGTTAATATTTCGGCTTTCCTTGGTTAAAAACTTTATTATAACCCGTTGCGTAAAGGACGATGGAACATGTTGCTCACTCACGGCTGTACTGACAAAAGAACTGAGTAAAGCAGCTCACCGAGCGTATATTCATGCAACGACCTATAGTGACAGTCCGCTCGTGATTGGCTGAAGAAAGTAATTGTAAATTCCGTTTTTTATTTGATTCGCCCTACGCCCCATATATATATATATATATATATATATATATATATATATATATATATATATATATATATATATATATATATATATATATATATATATATATGTATATATATAAAGACAACGAAAATCCCATGTTGGTGCTTTGTTGCTCCTCCATCTGCCATCCAAAGTACTAGCAAGCGTCTACCAGGACCGATTTCTGGCCTTAAGCCGTCATCAGCTGGGCTCAAGCCGTTGCTCAAGGGAACGACTAAAGCCATGACTATATAAATCGGCCATGTCGAATGGCGGCTGCAATCACATGCAACTCTGCCATCCTGTGGTAAACGACCGCGACAGACAAACTGTGCGAGACCGTTCATGGCCCGTCTAACCTCGGTTAAGTACCAGGTCTGTTCAAAAATAATGATGAAGTAATGATGAACCGATAAAGCACTAACATGGAGTGCGGGTGTATTTTCTTTGTTTTTAATATCTTTATCCACGAGCCCTTTACTGATTTGGTTGTAACTCATCTATTTTCTTTCCTTATTTCCATATATTTGATTGTTTTCTGACTTCTTTTTCATATAGTGACTCCTTACCTGTTATCATCTCAATTATCCATCTCCTTTCTCATTCAAAATACTTTATATTTTTTATCAATATTATCTTAAAAAAGTTTAAAATTGTTGACCTGTGTTATCAAGGCCTTATACAACAACAACAAGAATAAAGTAAGAAGGCATAATGATGAATCCACAGAATTTGATACAGGAATAGATCTAAGACTAGGCTGCGTACAGAGTCCGCGGACTCTACTTATTGCGGATGTTGTAAATGCAATAATACAAAAATAGGTGTTAGAAAAATTAAAACATTGACAACACAAGAATTATTGTTCGCTGATGATATGGTCCTAATGGCAGATTCTGAAGAAAAACTGCAATATAATCTAGTGATATATAACGAAGAGCTAAAAAAAGTAAACATGGAAATAAATATCGACAGAAGCAAATCAATGGTAATTGCAGACACAAAAATAAAACATAATATTGTACTCGATGCGAAGGTAGTGGAGCAAGTAAAAAATTATAAGTATTTAGGCACAATAATAGAAGATAATAGGAAAAATCAACGATGAAATGAACGAAAAAATTAGAACGACAGTTATACAACACTCTCAAAAACAACATTCCTAGTGAAAAGAGAAATACAGAAAGAGGTAAAAGCACAAGTGTATCAGAAAGTAGAGAGACCATCAATGATATACGGCAGCGAATCTTGGACCCTAACAAAGAGAGACAAAAGCAGAATTACACCTGCAGAAATCAGATTCCAAGACAAAATAGAGGAAATTATAAGAAGAGATAGAATGAGAAATACGACGGTAATGAAACGAACGGAAACGAACCAATAGAAAGAGCTATAAAAGAAAGATAACTGAGTTGGCTAGGACATATCTGCAAAATTAATCAAGAAAGATTAGCAAAACAAATCTATGAAAAGAAAACACGAGGAAAAAATAAAGTTGAACGTATAAGACTGCGGAAGAAAAAGAATTTCATTGGAATGCGGCTAAAAAATTAGCACTGGACAGCAACACAAGGAAGGTAAAAATTCAAGAAATACCACCATGCTGAAATGTAAACTGTCAGTTTTATAGCTAACGGTACAACGGTCTTTTAGATTAAATAAATAAATAAATAAAAGAAAAAACTTTAAAATATCAAGTTTTAATTTATAATATATTTGCAGTTATCAATAAAATTAACACGCTAATATTAATTGACTCTTAAACATTTTGTTTACAATATAACCAGCACATTTTATTGCTGGTTATTGCAATCTTCTTAAAGAATTGATTTTCCTACTAATGGTTCGAACTTCAGTGCATGTTAAGATGTCCTTGACTTCTGAAGTTTCATATCATTTCGCTAGATTAGTTAGATACCTTCGAATTTGTTAAAAATTTATTCAGGCAATTTTTAAAATCTTTCAAAAACCGCCCCTTTTTTAAAGACGAAATTTCTTGTGTTGGAGCATAAAACATGTGAAGAAAATGTAACCATTCGAAAAAAACAACCAGATTTATAGCAAACCATTTGTGATTTTTCCCTCAAGAAAACGTACGATCGCAATATATTTTCGCTAATTTTTCTGTCAAAAATCAAACGAATACCACTCTATCAACATATTCATCAGATATGAGATAGTGTGACCTTTTCCTGTTCTATCAAGTGATTAATTCACTTTGTGGACGTGTTTTCGTTCCAAAGAAACCATTCAACAGGATTCTCTTGACGCTATGAAGGAAATATTAGAAGACGAGGATAAACAAATTTACGGTAGTATTTTTCACTGTGTTGCATTTGTTTATTAGCTTGTATATAACAAAACCATTAAAAGTTTGATAAATACCGTCTTATATTTCATGTGTAGAATAATTTCATATATCTGAGGGAGGGGAAAAAGAAATTAATTCAAATAAGAAAGTAGTAATTTATTTTTATAAAAAAATTACTTAAAACTAATGAGTAGTTACTCTATATCTATTGCATAAATAGTAGAGCAACATTAACTTTATTCAGGTAAAAATGGAACATTCATATTTTCGCATATCATCACAGTAAGTTCGATGGAGCTATAAACTAATTTACATATAGTAATGTACATATCAGCAATGTACAAACGACTATTTGTTTCATGAAAAAAAACTAAACATATTATTTTTTTTCAATATCATCGGGGTTTTGAGATTCTAAGTGTTTCTTCTCATTTCTAAAACTAGTTTGAATATCTTCCAATGTTTTTCCTTTTGTTTCAGGAACAAATAGTATTATTAATACTAATCCAATAACACAGCTGCAGGAAAATGCAAAAAATGGAGCGTACATTCCAAAAGAGTCTTTCATTATTTGGAAAAACTTGGAGACCATGGTGGCTATTATTGCAAAATATATATCTGCACAACACAGCGCGAAACCTTTAACGCTTGAAGAAAATAGCTCACCCAACATTAAAATGGGAATTGTTTGCATTCCCAAGCAAAAAATCACTATAAATCCAATCAGACTCACTACTGGCACAATGCTGAAAGACGTAACGTCAATATCTGTACAAGATTTTATATAAAAGTATGCTCCTTCCATGAAAAGGAAAATGGCAGACCCAGTTATGGAAGTAATTAAGAGAGGACGTCGCCCAGCTTTATCCACTATGCTAGAACAGAAACAAGATAGTAAAAGCTGAACTGAAACATATATTATTGTGGCTAGTTCAGCAGAAATATGATCCCCGGCTTCAAGAAATATGGATTGAGTATAAAAAGTTACTGCAGTGGTACCACTCATCTGTTGGGCACCACGTAGAATCGCCATAATCCAAACAGCTTTCCTGTTATTTTTGTTCGTAAATAGTTCCAAAAATTTCCCTGACTTTTTCGTATCTGCCTTTACAGCCGAACTAACTCTGTTCAATTCACTTTCAACGTCCTTCTGTCCTTTAAACCTCTGCAAGCTTTTTCTGGCTTCTTCTGTGTTATTTCTTATTAAATAATAATATGGCGATTCAGGAGCAAAACTAAAAGTTAGCAATCCGACAATTGGTAGTATACTGCTGACTAAAGCAGTCATGCTAACACTTAAATAAGATCCGATGATGTTGATTAGTAAGAGTCCGAAGATCCAGGTGACGCTGACACCAGATCCCAACAATCCCCTGATGTTTGGATCAGATATTTCAGAAATGTATATAGGGACTGCGGTGAAGACCCATCCATCAGCAATACCAGCGATAAATCTTGCAATATCAAAGACCAGAACGGATTTGGCAAAGGCAATCATGATCCAGGTGAAGAAATATGGAATTGAAGACATAATGATTGTTCTTTTTCGTCCGATGATGTCAACGGTGGTACCAGCAACAACAGAACCGACTAGAGCTCCTAGAAGGGGCATGACTGCTATCCAGGAACCATCGTCGTCAGTGACGTGAATGTTGGAGCTGTTGCTGATTAGTTTCGGTAAAGATGGTGATGGCCAACCATAATGCATACCACTGACAATAATGTTGATTGTACCTGGAACAAATAATAAAAAGGATTAAACAGCTAATATGCTGAAGTAACACAAGTTCTGGTTAAGAGGTTTGATCTAAAACGAAGCGAGAATTAAGTGGCTCAACACAGAGAATGAAATCAATACGAGTATTTACTCATTAAAAAAATCAAAACTATGGAAAGAAAGAAACAATAATGAATAAAATTAAAATGAGGAAAATACAAAAGAGAGTTGCTGGAACAATAACACTTGAACATTGCATATATACATGAATTAAGGAATCTCTCGTAGATTTAAATATTGGCCAAGGAACAAGTGAGAACACTGTTAAAAAATTGGAATAGTCAACAGAAACTCAGTATATTATACTCAGATGTAAAAAATAACTAAAAAAACAACACTGAAACTAGATAATGAAGCTTAATTATGATATTTAAAAATAAACAAAGAAAAAATTAAATACAGTGAAACCTCTTGTTACGAACACCTCTAATAGGTGGACAAGTCTTTTGAGCAGACATTTTTTGTCGGTCCCGATAAAAAAAACATGCTCCCATTTATTTAGAAGTGCTTTTTGTGCGAACAACTTTTATTGGGTTTGGCTCATTTTGAAAGACCAATATAGCCGACTGCTGTTTACTTTCGGGCTCATATGTATCACGATTGTATTTTTTGAGCATTTCTTTGCATCAATCGACACGAGCCTTTCAAAACATGCTATAGATAATGAACACAACTTTAATTTTAACGACATAAAAATTTTAGATTTTGAAAAACAATATAAAAAAGAAATATAAAGAAAATGATTTATATAAAAAAAACAAATAATACAATTAATTTCAGAAATGATACAAATAATTTAAGTTGTATATATAATGACATTATATATATAATATAATATATATTAAATAATACATTTTGATATCTTTTTTTATTGTTGCATCTAATACCATTACACGTGATAAATCCAAAATTGTTAGGTTATAATAAGAAACAAAAAATTTAATAGTAAAAAATGTGTTAAATATATCAGAGTTAGATATATGTCAATTCAAAACTGAAAAAAAAATCATAATTTATTTGAAAAATTTAGGAAATTTATTGTTTAATTAGATATTGGTAGGATTTTAGACATTAATTTGTATTTTTTAGAAAACAACAACAAAGCAATCATATAATATATGGTATATAGGTGGTATATATATAAACTAGTGGTGTAATATATAATCCCAAAACCTTTCAACAGTTTGTCTTCATACAATATAAACAATAGCCGGTCGCGTTGGTGCGGACGGTAAGAGCAGCAGCCTGTCGTTACTGTGCCGAAACCGCACTGGAGCGGTAGTTGGTTCGATTCCAGCGCTCGGATGGTTATTTTTCTTTCTTTCTTCCGTCCGTTTACTTTCTAAATGTTTGTCATTGTTTCTAGGCAAGAGTGTAAAATCCGACTACGAATTACCCCTTAGTCACGCCAGTTAAAGGCTGGGTAAGGCCGGATGCCTTCTGAGAAGTTTTCTACGTTGGTCACTCGCCAGTCGGTAGGTTTCCTGATAGACTTATTGGTAGGCACATAACCAAGGGTTTATAGCCCGAGGGGGGTGCTGGCCTGGGTTTGTCGGAAGCTGATGACCGTGGTTCGGAACCCACGTTAAGCTGTAGGTCCAGTCGCTAACTAGCCTAGTTGCTGATGCGCCTCTAACCCTAACACTTTACCTTTATCAACAATATCCAAATTGTGTTTAAATTTTAATTTTAATTGTTGGAACGTAGTGAAATTATGTGAAAGTAATTCAGAATGTACCTCTCATTTTATGGCTTTTAACATTGTGAGTATTTTAGAATAGATATTTTTAATTTTCTGCATACTCGGACCTAAAGGTAAAACTCTAGATACTATCCAGAAAGTACGTTTTACGTGTACGTGAAGCACGTTTTGGGAGAACATTGTTAAAATGAAGAGGTCAAAAATAAAGTAGTTAATTATTTATATTTCTTGATTAAAAACCATCTTCCTCCCTATTATTATATTTTTAAGCCAATTGAGCATATGTGACATCAGGTAAAATACAATGTTAGGGCAGAACACATTTCTCCGGCGTTAAGTGCAAGTGCTGCAACATTAATTAGGAAGGTTGTAGATAAAATTCCCAAAGAAAGTTGGATAAATTCGATTAACCATGTTATTAAAATAGAATGTTCTATGTATCATTTATTAAGAATATAGAACTACTTATTAATGCAGATCAAAGTGACAGTGAGAGCGAAACCGAATTAAATGTATAATTAAATTTAAGTTATAATTGTTATTGTAATAATAGATCAATTTATTTATTTTTAATGTACTAATAAATTCAAAATACATAAACCAATAGATAATGTTTTAGTCATACATAATAATAATTTAATCATCATTTTTTAATATTTTATTTTTCCCAAAATTATTCAGAAGTTAAACCACTTTGGCTCTGGTGCCTTTTAAGAAATTGGAAATATTTTTATTGAGATTATTGGGGTAATTAACATTTTTCCGAAGGGCAACGGAATATCTCGAAACAAACTATACCATGCACGGATGCAAGTCCAACCTCAAAATTTGCCAATTCCCACAATACTAATTTTTGTTCAGTTGATAATCCTCATGCTTTTAACCCAAACATATTTTCAACATAGATTTTCGGCTAATGTGTAGGCGGTAATTGTCAACGGTATTCTTGTTGGGCTGTTATCTTGTCGGATCGTTTAACGGGCGAAAATTATCCCGAATTTTTCCAAAATCATCTTCCTGGTCTTCTAGAAAATGTGTCTTTGAATATCAGGCAGAACATGGGTTTCCCACACGATGGAGGCATTTTAGGCGTGAAGTGATGCATTTCTTAGACATACCTTTTCCTAATAAGTGGGTTGGCCGTGGAGGGCCAGTTACGTGGCCGCCTAGGTCACCAGGTCTTAACCCTTCAGATTTCTTTTTATGAGGTTAGATGAAGAGTATAATTTTTAAAATACCAGTTAATACAAGAGAAGAACTTATTGATCGCATAGAAGAGCCTGGTGAGACTATTAGGGGAAGATTTTTATCACTACTATGCGCATAAACCGAGTTTTGGGTACGTCGCGCTTAACATTGCGTGAAATGGATCGGCAACTACTTTGGATCTTTTCTTACAAGTACAAGGCGCAGGACCGAAATGATCGAAATTAATTTGGTAAGTTTTTTATCTTTTAGTTTTTTGAATAATGGGATTAGAGAATTTTATACGCTGTTAAATAAAATCTCAACTTAGGAATCACCATATATAACGGGTGATTTTTCTAGTGTGTTCGAACTTCCGATAGGGGTCGCTAGCAAACGAACTACGAGTTTGCGCGCGTTTGGTGTCAAAAATATTGTAGCCAGTATAGTCTGGCAAATCATCATGGAACGTTTAACATCAGCGTAACGCTTGAACATTTTCAAAATGTATTATCAAAATCAGTGTTTGATTGGCCAAACTTATAAAGCATTTCGTGAATTTTATGATGCATATAATCCTCCAACCGAGTGATGGATTCATCGAATTATCGATAAATTTCGACACTGATCGATATTAAAACAAAAACAATATAAAAAACTGTGCGTTTGGAAGAAAATACTTGCCGCTATTGCCGGCAATGTTGACAAAGATCTAAATGTATCAATTCGTTGCCATTCGCAGGAAGTTGGGTTAGGTCGTATTCGACTACGTGGAAAATTATGCGTAAAGAGTTTTTCTGGTGGCTTACAAGCTCCAGCTTGTCCAAGAACTCAAGCCGCAAGACCATCGCTAGCGTCGTACTTTCGGTGAATGAGCTCAAATCAATGGCAACTTGACCCAGAATTTTACCGCAAAATTTTGTTCAGCAACGAAGCTCATTTTTGGCTAAATGGTTACTTTAATAAACAAAATTGTTGCATTTGGAGTGAAAATGTACCGTATTGTATGAATTGTACGCTGGTGACATTATTGGGCCTTATTTCTTTAAAAATTAAGCTGGAAAGCACGTTACCATTAATGGGAATCATTACAGAGCGATGCTAAGTGATTACTTAATTCCAAATTTGAATGGTATTGATCTGGAGGAGATGTGGTTCCAACTGGACGGCTTCACATGTCATACAGCCAGCAAATGGCTATATGACGGAATGGAACAATTCGATGAAAAAATTATTTATTTCGAATAACGGGCCTGTTAATTGGCCACCAAGGTAATGTAATTTAAAGCCTTTAGATTATTTTCTTTGGAATTATGTTAAATCTTTAGTCTCTAATAATAATTAAAACACTTGGTATTTGTTTCACAATACATTCAAGATATTCTCTAACATGTTTCGGCCTCGCGACCATTCTCAAAGAAAGTTATGTATAAACTAAACTAAAGTTTCAAAGTGCTGTCTAATGGAAGTCGGTTTTTTCATCTCGTTAAATTTATTACACTATCAATAATTGGAGTATTTCCGAAGTCTAGCTGGGTGTTTGTTAGGTTTTTGCCGTCGTATATGGCTTTTTTAATTTCGAAAATTTCCAGGTAATTTAACAGCCTGCTTTTATTGCAGCTATGTATTAATTTGGTATTATTAATGTTAAAAAAATGGTTCTGGTCTATACAATGTTCGGCAAAGCCCGTCTTTCTCTGATTGTGTAAAATTGAATATTTATGTTCTTTTAGCCTATCATTGTTACTTATTTTTTTTTTTTTTTTTTTTGATTATTGTTACTATGTTTCACCAAGAGCCAACCGCGCAATCAATCAAAACTATCTTTAGTCTCTGCCGATAAATCATCAACTATTGACGTTTTGGAAGCCAAGATAACTCGGAAAATTGAGGACAATATCCCAATTGCTTGAAGAAGTGGTCGGAAATTCGATTGACAGAATGCTCGGAAAATTCGAACGCACTAAAAAAAATCACCCTATAGTATACAGTGAGTATATTTTCAATTTGCTTCAAATATCTATATTGGATGTTTTGTTTCCCAGTGAATTTTGGCTACACATTATTTTATGATATCTGATTAAAAAAAAAACGCGCGTACCGAAATAGTTTTAGATCTTCTTTGAAAAGTTGAACTCACTCTGAAATATAACGAAAATTAATTTTCTAAAATTAACTTTATCTAATTAATATATCAAATCAACCTTTAAATAGCCCTGTTGATAATTAATAAAAATAGCGTTCAGTGACATGGCAACTGACTGGATTTCTGCCAAGTTATCGACTTTGAAAGACGCTTTCTAAACATTTATTTTGCCATATTTCCGTGTAATTTATTTTTTGTAGTTTTATAATATTCTTTGGCACTTTTTGCAAAAGCTATCTAGACCAAATAATTTTGTAATACTGACAAAACTTCTCTACTCCAATTTTTTTTGTTCTCTTTTTTTACTTCTCTATTCCAATATACTACAATCCAAAAATGTATGCATGTTAGAATTATAATTTTTCCTTCTGAAAATAATCCATTCTCATAGAAATACTTGTTCCAGAAATTATCTGGATATGTTTTAAAATGAGTTAAAAGAAAACATTCATATCGATTTTAATATACAGGGTTATCAATTTCGTAGTTCGGAAAATACAGCTCTGTATTTTGATGTCTGTCAAACTGTAAATGTCATCCAAAGTGTGATTTGTTTAATTTAAGGTTCGCCATTTTACAAAATGGATCGTTAACCCAACGAAAGATGCGTTAGGATTATTAAAAGTTTTTATAAAAATGGTGATTTTACAGTAACCACGTTTCGCGCCTTACGAGCAGAATGTGGTCGCCATAATTATCCTTATGAGCGCACAATTTCCAACACAGTCAAGAAATTTGAAAATACTGGGTCTGTTGCAAATGTGGTAACACATGTGCATCATCGTAACGCTCATTTAATGGAGAATATCGCTGATGTTAGTGAAAGTGTGGCTGAAAACGTAAATTTATCGATTCCTCGTTCACAGCATATGGGCGCTCACAGCCTATGGGCTTGTTTTACGACACGTTATGGCGTATTTTGCATTTGAACTTGCATCTTCATCCTTAAAAAGTTCAACTGATGCAAGAAGCCCGCCGATCATACGCCGATTGGGTGCTTGAACATTCACTTAATTTGTCGAATAAAATCTTCTTCAGCGATGAGGCCCATTTATTGCTCGGCGGATACTTAAATAAGGAAAATTGCCATATATGGGGCTCTGAAAATCCACAAGTGATTATGGAGAGTCCAATGCATTCGTAAAAGGTAACTGCTTGGTGTGTATTATGGTCTGGTGGTGTCATTGTACCGTACTTCTTCTTCTTCTTCTTTTCGGTTTATGGCTCTGCTGTTAAGCAATTTGCCAGCTCATTTGAGGGAACCACCAGATGATCGAGCTGTGCTCCTGGCGATTCGGAATATTTATAATGGTAAGGTTAAGTATAACCTTGAATGAAACCTTGTGCAGGTTTCCGGGTGTGGGTTAGTATACAATACGAACAGAGGTATAGACATGTACTGGATCGACGGGTTTGAGACGCCACTTAAACTACACAAGAAGGACAGCTTGTTATGTTTAGTTAAAATTTTGTTTGTTATCAGAGGGTATATACGTGTATATAATCACATACAAATACATAGACGTAGATTTTTTTTTTTTTAGGGGGGAACTTGTGTGGCACACTTATCAAGGTACTGATTTGCTTTAACCTTATTGCTTATTTAACCGTTTATTTTTTGGTATTATTTATATTGGTTATGTATGGATATGTATGGGGGTTTGCACGTTAATTTTTATAAGTTCGTTGTATAGATGAAAATTGCCTATGATGTGGATGGGGCATTCGAAGAATATATGGTTGAGGTCGTCGATTTTGCCGGAGTCACATAATGGGTCACTTCTTAATCCTAACCTATGTAGGTGTTGTCGTGTTAAGCAGTGCCCCGTTCTCATTCTAATGGTGTTAGTCAGATGCCGACGATCGATATAGGATATCTTTCTGAACCATGGATGCTCCGAAAATGTGTCTTGGACCATTCTGTAGGAATTCGCTTTGTTCTGTGGATTTTGTTTCCATTTGTCTTTGAATTGCGATATAATTTTTTCTTTTATACTGTTATAAATATCTTTAGGGCTTATGAATATTCTCTGTGGAATAGTTAGGATTGTACCAATTTTGGCTAGGGAATCGGCTTTCTCGTTTCCTGGAATACGTTTGTGGCCTGGAATCCAAGATAAAATGCATGAGTGATCTTTTAGATTGTTAAGTCGTATAATGAGGCTCCTTGTTTGGAGGGAAACCATGTCTCTGTTTGTCGAAATTTGCGTGTTCTGAAGACTTTTTATCGCGCTCAAGGAATCTGTGAAAATTATGCAGTGCTTGATTTTTTTCCTGGTGACTGTTTTGACTGCATGATGGATGGCAGCCATTTCCGCGTTCATTATGCACAATTATTTGGGTAATTTTGACGAGAAATTGTAATTAAGATCCGGAATGTGTTCTCCGAACCCTAATCTTCCCTTGTTCTTAGATGCGTCGGTATAGATGAAGGTATGAATGTGCCTGAAGGTTTTCACGGAGTCTAGAAATAATTGTTTGACATGAATATCGCTTTTATTTATGTTAGAATGAAGCATTTTTAATGGCTCAATTTGGATGTCCGCCTCTGTCAAGAAACAGGGTGCTGATGTACTGTGGAACATCCTGTCCCAGTAAGGGAAGAAATATTCTACAGATTGTGCGAGTATGTGGCCGTTACTTTTGGACATGAAGTTGACGTTTCTTGACAATTTGTCGCGTAATGCTTTCGTAAGTTTGATTATGGGGTGTTTTTCCGAGGTAATTAATTTGCTGATAAATTTTATGGCACAAATCTTTCTGCGTAGATCGAGTGGAAGTTCTGCCGCCTCGTTCAGTACTGCATCGTTCGGTGTGGAGCGCATGCAACCCAGGCATATTCTTAATCCCTCTCTGTGTATCCTATCCAATCTAAGTAAGTTCGCTTTAGAAGTAGAGTTGAATGCCAAGTCTCCAAAGTCAAGGTGGGAACGCACTGTCGCATAAAATATAGACAGTAAGGTGCTCGGGTCTGCACCCCACCAAATACGACATACTGCCCTTAAAACATTCAGCCCCTTTGATGCTCTTGCGCCGATATTATTAATGTGAGAGGTCCAACTTAGATTATTTTGCAAGGTGATTCCAAGATATTTGATTGAATTTCTATAAGTTAGGGTTACGTTTTGAATGTTAATGGTTGGAGGAGGGACTTTCAGAGGTCGCCTGGAGAAGCAGATTGCTTCGCATTTATTGGGTGATAGTTGAAGATTGCTCTCCTCTAGCGATTGCCTTACTTTGTCAACTGCCGCGTTAATACGTTGGAGTGATATAGATCGTTAATGTAGATGTTAAACAGAATAGAACTAAGTGCCGAACCCTGTGGCAACCCAGTGGACGTGTATAAAGGTCCGTGTAGTTCTCCGTCGTTTTTTGTTGATCCTTGTTGATTAGAATATTAAATACTAATTTATTGATTTGTGAGAGGATGTTTAAGTATGACATTTTGTTATATAAGGTGTAGACGTTAACATAATCGTAGGCCGATTTTATATCCAGAAATACCGCCAAGACCTTTTCGCTGTTTAAAAAAGCATAATTGATAAAAGTAGTGATGTAACATATATTATAGGAGATTCCCATGTCCTTCCTAAAGCCTGTTTGTAGGGGGTGAAATACGCCTCGGTTTTCTAGGTCCCATTCGATACGGTTTTTGATCAGGATGTCCAGGACTTTTGCATAACAAGAGGCCATAACTATCGGTCTGAAATTTTCTGGGTTTTTTGCTGTTTTGCCTGGTTTTAGGATTCCCACTATATTGTATCTTCTCCAGGAATCTGGTATAGATTGTTCCTCTGCAAGGATGCTATTATATATTTTTAATAGTTCTAGTTTATTTCTTAATGGCATGGATTTGATCATCAAGTGTACCGTACTTCTTCGAAAACGAAGAAGTGACTGTTCAACGTCACTCGTCACAACGTCAATTCTGAATTCTTGAATTTCTGAATCAAGAAATTGAAGGTTTAGATTCGAGCGATATGCGATTCTGACAATACGGTGCTACAAGCCACACAACACGGCCAATTTTAGTTTTATTGTCCGAGAAGATCCCGGGCCACGTAATTTCGAGATTTGGTGATGTCAATTGGCCGCTGAGATTAGGTTCATTACTATTTCTGCCATATTATCAGTGGCGTAACTATACCATCTGAGACCCGTGGCAAATTCATTGGATGGGGCCCTCCCAGTAGAAATCGTCAGGTTGTAATTTAATTTTAATAAATCACTGAAGTAGTTACCCAACAATATTAGTAATATTATGTGCATTTTAGTTAAATATCTAATAAATTGTATTTTCAAAAGAATAGGTATTACATAATTTTAATGAAATAACAATTTAAAATTAACAAGAAATTTATTAATAAAATTCTTTTCTCCGAGCTTTCTGTTCAGCAAAAGTATGTGGTTTCGAAAATGATCTTTCAGCACTAGCTGTAGTCACAAGAATTGTAACAAACAACATTAATGCAGTACATATTTTAGAAAAGCTGCACGACGTAGAAAGATTCTTTATTATTAATGAATGAAGTTTTCTATTTTGTCTCTGAAGGTGAACCGAAAACTGAGAATTTCCCTGGCAAATCATTCAGATATGTCTTATATATATATATATATATATATATATATATATATATATATATATATATATATATATATATATATATATATATATATATATATATATATATATATATCAACAAATTTTAGAACTTTTTTTTAATAGTTCAGTGTCATTTTAGTTTTGCAAAGTGGCAGTTTGAAAAACACTAAAATTGGAAACAATTTCATTCATTGGAAAGAAACGTAATTTCAATTGATTAATAATGATGTCCAATACTCGATAAAATATGTTCACGTTGAATAAAGTTTTTGGATCTTTTTGGACGCTCATCTTCGCAAAGTTCGTCAAAATGGCGTTTCACCTTCCTCTGACGAGTTTTAGAAAATTCAGGGTTGATGGACCATTTTTCTGCTACACTATTTGCTTCCTTTTTAAAATTTTCAAATTCATGTATATACCTTTCCAATTCTTCCAGACAAATTTTCAAACGTTTTAAGGCATTTGAAAGATCGGTGGCTTTAGACTGAAGTGCTTTAGAGGCTACATCGATAGTTTGTAGAATTTTGCAATGGAAATTCAATAACATAATAAAATTGCAGTTCTTGGGTGAAATAGCTTCATTTCTTTTATCTGATTTTCAATTTAACATAATTGTTTTCGTTAGAGCTTTTTGGACTTCAACAAACCGAACTTTTAAAGCAAAAATAGCATTATAACGTCCTGCCTATCTAGTAGGGTTCAATGTTTTTAATGTTATCGAAGTTGAAGACTCCCTTTCTTTATCAGATATAAAAATTGATAAGATATTCCATCTTTTGATTCTATGCCCAAAAAAAATATAAATTTGTTGAATTATTCCAAAAAAATGTTGCATATCAGTAACTTTTCTTACTGCATCATTAAGTACCAGATTTAAGTTACGAGCAGCACAGTGAACATATACCGCATTTGGCTCGATATCTTTTATGAGTTTTTGAACTCTACCATAAGTGGCTTTCATTGTGTTAGCACCATCATATCCTTGTCCGTGTACACTTATTTAGAGGTATGTTGTTGTCATTTATGGATTTAATAATTTGGTTGGACATTGCTAAGGCAGTTTGATCCTTAACTTCATGAAATCCTAAAAATTACTCTTTAATGACGAGCGCCTTTGGGATTCCATTTTCGTTTTTCTCGATATACAGTAACGGTAAAGTTCACACATTTGATCTTTTTTGAAATATCTTGAGTCGTATCGAATGTGATAGAGTAAATTGGTGCGGCATTTATTTCATTTATGGGTGCATTTTCTATTTTCAGAACCAGAACAGAAATGAGTTCATTTTGTATTTTTGGACTTAAGTATTTTATCTGGCCCTTTGGTTTACTTAACAATTCTTGTAAAATCGGATCGTACTTTGCTAATAACTCAACAATACTCAAAACGTTTCCTCGGGAACTTGGATCATTGCGATCTAAAGGCTAAATTACACGTTGAAAGTGTCAGTGTAAGATCAAGGAGCCTAGAGAATACTTGACGCCAAAAAGATTTTTCTTTTTGATCATTAACTCATACTCTTCATCTAGTGTTCCATGTAGTCGCCATTATTGATACGTAAGACAAGAATTCAGGTGAATTTTCGATGTCTCGTGTCTTTCTATGGCGTCTACAATATGTTTCCGGTCGTCATAGCCTTCCATCCAAACATTTTGTATTTTTTTAGATGCCCGAATTGCGAATAACCAACATGGTTCACAATACGCCTTCTGAAGTATTAAGGAATAGGATAGCCATGTACGTTCAAGTTTCAGGCTGGACTTGGAAACAATATAGTAAAGTTTAAGTGGTCTTAAGGTTACTTGGTCATTTAGTTCTTTAAAATTACCCTTATCAGTAATATATGGTGGAGATGCAATATTGTTCACACTAGGATATGATTCAGTTTGATTTTTGCTTGTACCTTGTTGTGGTTGTTCTAGATCTGCATATACACTGGTGTCGGGTGCTGCATCTGCTATACTGTTACTTTTAGTTACGTTCAATTCTTCACTTTCGGAGCACTGTTCACTCGCTTTTTCATCAATAAAGCCATCATTCTTAAAGTACTGCCTAATTTTAGGTAACTTTTTATTTATTTTTTTCAGACTCCCTCTTTCTCTTTCGTTTTTCGCTCCCACTTAGATATTTTCTATAACTAGACATGTTGATATCTAACTTTCACAATTAACTTTACTTTGCCTCTATTTGCAGATTCAGTAAAACAAAAACTACGAAAAATTAAAGATACAAATGACCAATTGTCATAACAATTAAACGAAGAATGCGTAGTAGGGCTCTCCGTATTTAAAAAATGAAACAACCAAAGTACCAACCAGCGCCACCAAAGTACCGCGACAAAAAATGAAACAACCAATGGATGCATTCTAAAATTGATCGACATCCTTTTTTCATGAATGCGTTTAAATCTTAACTAATTTGAATTTGTATATGGTCTTTAGTTGTGTCTAACTTTAATTGATTTAAGTACTTATATAAAATGTATAATTTTTACTAAATTTTGTTAAAAATGTTAGGTTACTTCTGAGCTCGCGGCCTCTCGGATCGGGGGCCCGTGGCATTTTGCAAGCCCTGTCACCCTATAGTTATGCCATTGTATATTACTGCTAATGTTAATTGTTTTCGTGTCTACTTGAAGTAAATTTTGGAGGTCAAACATTAAGAGGTGAGTGTTTGTTATTTCACATTTCTTACATTGTTATATATAATTGCTGTTACATAAATATCAAGCATCCCAAGTGATAATAGATTTTGAATTTATTACCCGCAAGTAAAATTAGTAGTATTACCGCACGTAAAATTAGTACATGGTCAGTTTTTTTTGTTTATTTTAACGATTGTATATTATTTCAGAATATCCAATACAAGAAGCCAACCACGTTCAAAAGCGTCATGGGGCCAAAATCAATGACACCGAGCTTTTAAACTAGTGGATGAAGGGAAATCTATTAGGGCACCAAGTCGATCTACTGGTGCGCCATTTTCAACACTTCAAGTATGATTGAAGAACAAGAACCTTGATAGCCCACAGCTGGGAAGAAATCCGGCCTTCACAAGGGAACAAGAAGATGAAATGGCTTCCCAAGTTAAGTTCCTCGGTAAAATATTTTATGGGTGCAGTTCGCTTCAAATTAGAAAGATGGCTTATGAATATGCTGTAAAAAATAATATTAAGCATAATTTTAACGAAACTTTTGAATTAGCTGACAAGGACTGGCTCAAAGGGTTCGTAAAAATAAATCATTTGTTCATCAGGAAAGCTGAAGGAATGAGCCTGAATAGAGCCGCTTGCCAAGAACGAAGTTGCTATATTTTTCAAATTTCTTACAGATCTAATGGGTAAATATAAATTTCTGCCAAGGAGTATATGGAATGTATACGAGACTGGAATTTCCTCAGTGCAAGACCCTGGTAAAACTGTGACTGAGAAAGGACAACAACGTGTGTGGTCTATAACCATCGGTGAAAGAGGAAAGACAGTCACAGCTGTGTGTGCTGTACATGCTACCGGAGTCTACGTCCCACCAATGCTAATTTATCCACAACAGATACATTCACCTGCTTTAGAAGCAGATGGCCCTCATGAAATTGTCTATCGGTGCTCCAAAAATGGGTGAATCAATGAATATTTCTTTGTAGATTGGCTGAAACATCTTGCGGATTTCACCAAATCTTCAGAAAATCAGCCCATGTTGCTTGTTCTCGACAATCAAGCCACATCTCTTTGAGACCTTACGAATTTTGTAGAAGCAACAACATAGTGATGTTATCATTGCCACCACATGGTTCGCATAAGAAACAGCCTCTGGATGATTCCATCTGTGGCCCGTTTAAAACAGCTTATAAACAAGACTGCAACCTTTTCATGAAGAATCAACTGGGAAAAAAGATAACACAAAATGGTCTCGCTTCACTGTTCAGGAAAGCTTTTCAGAAAGTAGCAACTATCCAAAAGGCTGAAGCAGGTTTTGCTGCTACAGGAATATATCGTTTAAACCCGGACGTGTTTACAGACGAAGATTTTGTGGCTGCTGATATTTTAAACAGCAACAAAGTTGTAGTTTCGGTAGAATAAATACGAGACCGGGATAATAAGACCCCAGATGCCCAAATAATATTAGATGGACCTAGTGATCCACCAACTCATTTCCAGACAAACTCACCTCAATCGCCATCACTTCTTGTTGATCTAATTGATCTGGCCCCGATAAATAATACACAACTTCCAAACTCGAGCAATAGACTAACTTTTATAACAACCACATTTCTTCATCTTCAGGAGTTCATATAACTGCCACTGCTAAGGATCTTCAGCCGTTGCTAAAGTCTGCCAAGTCAAGAGACAAGAAAAAAATGTATACTATCTCGCAAGCAGCATGCAACCGTTCTAACAAGAACTCCTAACAAAGAAGTTCTGGTCGAGAAAGAAAATAAGTAACTCTCAAAACCAAAACTGAAAAAAGACAAGGAAAGAAAAGGAAAATCGATTGATGTGAAAAAGGCTAAAAAGAGGGTGCTTCAAGACAAAACAAGAAAGATGAAATTAGACCTGCGTGAAGCTGAAGATAATGACGCTGATGAGGCAAAACAACAAGATGTGGTATAGGTGTGTGCTGTGTAGTCTCTGGGCTCACGCTGACTGTTCAGGGTATAACTCTCCTGAGGGTTATGTCTGCGACTTATGCCTCAACAAAGCTTGACAGGTATTACCAACTTATTGACTGATATTACCTGCCATGGTGTTTAATACTGGTTAAAGTCGTTTATTTTTTAAATATGGATTATGCCAAATTTGTGTTACTTATTGATCTCAATTATTGTGATTTTGTTAGAAGAATAGTTAAAGTTTAATTAGCAAAAAAATAATAAAGAAATATTGATTATCATCTGATTTGTGATTATTGATCCTTAAGTGGTCGGTAATACCTATTCTTACTCTATGCGATTTGACACCTTGAACTTTTTTTTGCGGCTACGCGAAATATTGTGTTTACGTAGACAATTCTCAGTCTTGAGCAGTTGAAAATTAACACTCATCAAGTCATTATTACTCAATTATTTCAAAAGGCTTGAGTCGTGCAAATGGTCACGTGGTGGACATTTTAATGATATTGTGTTCCACGCTTAATGGCAAAGACTAAGCAACAAAATTAAAAAACATCATCGACATCTACAATTCTTTGTGTACATTTTTTTAAATTTTATTTTCCGAAGCACAAAATGGATAACCCTTTATATTTATTTATTTATTTGTAAAAAAAAATATTATAATTCACTTCTAAGAGGTTTAATTGTATTTCAACTTTATGTTCTGATAAACGCCCCTTCTTCAGTATTAAATGATGGATATATTTGGTGGATGTATTTAGTGGAATATTTAGTTAAAATGAGTGAAATTATGGCAATTTTAAGATATTATTTTAAAAACGACTTCAAAGCGACCGACGTTACTCATGAGATTTGTGAAGTGGAGGTACAAGGTGTCGAATCAATCCGCACTGCTCAGCTCTATTTCAAAAATTCCGGGAGGAGGACATGAGCCTTGAAGATAGGGGAAGATCAGGTTGTCCACGGTCTTTCGATGAAGACGTTTTAAGAGCAGATGTGGCTGCAGATCCTAGAACAAGCACTAGGAAATTTTTGCAGGATTTAGAAGTATCCGTCACTACTGATAATCGGTATTTGCCACACAGGAATTGTGCCAAAGGGTTGTTGTCTGTCGTTGTTGAAGTCTGTTGTTGCAATAGTCAGCGCGTGAAGTTAAAGTATGTAAAACTCTCGTAAAAAACATTAATGATTTTCTATTCATCCAACAGATTATTACCTGCGATGAAAATTGGATCTATTTCAACAATCCTAATGACATAAATTAGTGGGTTATGCCCGGATAACTAGCTCTTCTCGTACTAAGGCGAGATAGATTTGTCAAGCTGTGTGCTTTTTGAAGAAATGGTTCACTAATGATGTTCCTAATGATAAGGTGATAAATCCAGAATTCTACTCAGCTCAACTGGAGAGAATACATTCTGTTCTGGCCTTAAAATATCTAGTTTAGGTAAACCGAAAAAAACCGTCTTGTACCAAGACCACGTATTTTATACCTTACAATTATTGAATTGGACTTTGAACTTATCACGCACCATATAGCCCCTAGAGAAAGTGAAGCCCCCTGAAGAAGTGGTAAAAACTGGCTGCATCAAAATTTTCACCTCCATCGAGTCATTCTGGCAGCGAAGAGGAATAGAGAAAGTGGTTGAAAGATGGGTTTCTAGGTCCTCGAGAACAACCGAATAATTGGCGAAAATATGGGTTGTTAGATTGTGGAGAGGGTCTTCTTATTCTTGACGAGAGAGCATATGTCGGTACTCTGATGAGTATAACCACCAACATCCTTCAAAAAGAAAATTAAAGAATGCGAGAGGAGGCCTTAATTGATTTGTTTTTGTACTTGTATTTGTACAATATATATATATATATATATATATATATATATATATATATATATATATATATATATATATATATATATATATATATATATATAATGCAGCCTCTCTCATTATTTTTTTGCATACCATTTGTAACATATCATTTGAAAAGTAAAATCCTAATTAAACTGCGTTTACAAAACTGAAATCGGTTGATCCGTTCCCATTATAGAGGGAAAAGCAAATTTTTAAAAGTATTTAACGAAATTCCAACGCTGTGCTTAAAATGTTTGTTTTAATTTGGTTTTTCGCACATCATTTTTCTTTTCCTAATATAAAAAGTAAGATAAGAAATTTTTATTTTAACTCGTTGCTCATTTGTGTTTTAATGCACACTTTATTCCTCATTGCAGCTAAAATTAAAGACATTTTTATCAAAAGTGCTGATTTTCAACAGTTTGTCAAGTGATGTCAGTTGCAGTGATAGTGACAGTATTTATCGATGTATACTTTATAAGAGAAAATTGAAATCGTTTTAATTTATGGTGCTGAAGATAGGTGTGCTGGCAGAACAGCCCGACTTTTTAATGAAAGGTATTCGGACAAAAATATAGTATAGTAACAAAGTAAATAAACAGTCGGGAGTTCTTAATGAACCGACACAGATTGAAATTTTAGACCATTTCGCTGATGATCCAACCACTTCAATTCCAAAAGTCGCTAAGTTAACAAATATTTCCGATCATAAAATTAAAAAAAAAGTTATTTCCTTATAAATATAGTATTTCGCAGTAGCTAAGCGAAGATAATTATGACCAAGGATTCAGTTTTGTGAAATAACGACTAACGGGGATAATCCAAAATGACCCGAATTTAATAAACAATATTTGTTCCGGTGATGAAGCAACATTTTTCCTTAATGGTTTTGTTAATAAAGAAATAGATACTGGAATATATGTAGATACTGGTATAATCACAATTCATGTGTGTTTCAAGATCATTCGCAGTTTGCCCAAAAGAATAACGTTTGGGTTGAAATTTGGAGGAATGAAATAATAGGTCCGATTTTTACTGAAGAAAATTTAACCGGTAAACTGTACTTAAACTTATTGGAAAACAAAATTGATCCACTCATAGCAGAGCTCTTAGAAAACCAAACAGATGAAGAAGAAAACCCACTGTTGGATGAACAAAATGTATACTTTTAACATGACGGCGCACCACCACACGACGCATTACATGTTCGACAATGGCTGGGTCATAGTTTTCTTGACAATTGGATAGACATAAGAGGTTCTGTGGAACGGCCGGAAAGATCTCCAGATATAACGCCACTGGTTTTCTTTCTCTGGGGTTATCTCAAGATAGTTGTATACAAAACTCCACCGCAGGATATTCAGGACCTAAGAAATAGAATTGCGCATACATCCAATGATAATTAATAAGGACATATTTCAAAACGTTCGAAAAAAATCGACAATAGATTATACTATTGTTTAGCTAACAGTGGTGAACATTTTGAGCACTTAATAAAGTAACTATTACTTGTTGTGCTTTGTGTTTTAGTTAAAAATTTCACTCGCATGTAAAATGCTATTTACAGCCATCGATAGTAATATATTATTATTTTTCCCTCTATTACGAGAACGAATTCACCGATTTCAGGTTTGTAAACGTAGTTGAATTAGGATTTTCAAGAACTTTAAAATAATATATTACAAGGCAGGGGTTGCCATTTAAAATTTTAGGTTAGGAGATGAAACATAAAAGATAACGGACATTGATTTTGAACTTCTCCCTCGATATCTAAAATGACGTGTTTTTTGTCCAGAGCTAATTTTCATTGCTAAAAGAAATAATTAGGGTAGTTAGTGGGATCAGCTGAAATCAGCTATAGTAGAATCAGCAACTCATACATTATGAGTTGTTCGAATCTGGTCACCGTTTTCAGTAATAATTGATTCGTGTTAGTAACACTTTGGAAGAAAAACGGCCTGACACTGACAAGGGATGAAGAGAAGTCATCAGGACAATGTGCTATCACACATAACATCACCTGGTTAATAACTGCTTCACATCTCTTGAGGAAGTCGTTCAAAATTATCTCAATCACATCAAACCCACCAAGATTTTTCGATGTGGGATTCCCCAGGAAGGCGGCGAAAATGCGTATAAAGTAAAAGACATTTCTTCGCAGATAAAGTTTGTATTCAGTTTTTATAAATAAATGTCTAAGGTAACCAAAAAAAAACTCGAGAATTAAATTAATTAGTTTAAAGAGTATGGTTAGGTGACAAGGGACATCAAAATGTTTCAAAAATGTAAGACAAGTAGGTGTAAAAAAGTCAACAAGCAAAGTATGCAATACCGTATGGTCAATATAAAATGAAAAATTCGACACTCTTATAGGGAAATATTAGAATAAATAAAATATTTAAGCTATTTAAATAAAAGTACTTTTTTGAGAAATAAACTTAATACAAACAGTTCCTATAAATTGAGTATATTTGCATTGATCATCCTTCCAAAAATAAAAATAGCAAACACCACATTCTTGAGACAAAGAAAATCCAAACTTACCAGCAAGTGCAGCCAAATATTGCAAACTGACGCTGCCTTGGTGGATTTTCTGACTAGACCCGGTGATGATGGTCATTCTCGATGGAAAATATAAAAAATAATCACTGAAATGATTACTGGGTGATATAAAAAACAAAGTGTAGCCACTAAGCCCGATTTACATCCCTAGACCCAAAATACGAAAAACAAAAAAATAAACGCCTAAATCACAGCTGCCTTTGATTTGGCTTTCGACTTTCACACTGAATACACTACGCTGGAGTTAAATTTATATACGCGCCTGGACGACGAGTACTGATCCCCAAACTTACAGGTAGCGACAATTTTTTTTGTTTCTAAACATAAATAGTGAATTAATTATATTAACGATAATTAATTATATTAAAAGAAATACCTTATCGCGGAATGTTAAATAACGGAACGTTAAATATTAGATTAAATGCCAATGTTTTTAAGAATGTTGATGAAATACTTGAGCATTCCTCACAATCCAAACAGGACTCTAAATTCAGAAGACCGCAAGACCATCGAATAATTCACCTATTAGCTGTCACGCGAAATTTAGTTGTGTGTTCGAGTCCAGTGTACATTGCCTACGAGAAGTCTCATAGTCCGTTTCAAGATATTTCGTTGTCCTTTGGCAAAATAATAATTGCCTCAATAAATCTCAATAAAAATATTCCTAGTTTCTTAAAAGGCGCCAGAACCGGAGTGGTTTAACTTTTGAATAATTTTGGGAAAAATAAAATATTGTTAAATTATGATTAAATTATTATTATTCTCATCGACTTGGTGTCACTTTCTCAGCTTAAAAAGCTGGAATCCATAAACCTGAGGATAAATTTCATTCAACTCAGTATTCCGTTGGCATTAAGACAACAATTTTCAAGCTATGTGGCAGGTTTGCAACAATATAGCCCGTTGTCCCACTTTTATGACATTTCTATTTAGTCCGCAATTTGTCAAACTTTTTGAGAACCTGTGGCTCACCAATCCCTCTGAGGAAATTACAAAATGTTCGATGTTGACTTTTTCAAGTTACCAGATGTTCTTCAGTTCATAAGAAAGATTCTCAAACTTAGAAACTTTTTCCACCTCCGTTTTAAGTATATTGTGAGACAGTGGTATGACAATATCTCTAATTGTTCCCTGCTTTTCTTTTTTATTTATTAAGACTATGTCTGGTCTATTGTAGTCGACAGCCCTGTCAGTTATTATCGGTCTATACCAGTAGAGCAGCACATCGTCAGACTCCCGAACAGCTTGAGGACTGTATTTATAATACGGTGGAGTAGATGTTGGTAAAAGACCATGATTAAGTGTCAGTTTTTGGTGGATTATCTTAGCAAGCTGATTATGCCTTCCTAAATATGCGTTTTCTGCTAAAGTATGCCAAAGTAGGACATCCACCAATTATGTGCTCAACAGTCTTCCCTATTTTGCCACACTTTCGACATGCATCTTCAGTGTTTTCTTTAAGAAAATATTTCTTGTAATTGTTGGTTTTGATGACTTTATCCTGGATAGCAATAACAAAACCCTCAGTTTCCGGATATAGTTGATTCTCGTCTAACCAGAGCAGAGAAGCTTTCTAATCAATATTATCAATATTGTTGTCATTTAATAATTCTACATATCTCCCATGAATTGATTTATGTTCCCAGAGATTTATGTTGTTTTGTATTGTCCCTGTTTCGATAGTGTAGTTTGCACGGCTCAGTTTCAGTGGTGTATAATCGTTAGCGAGCCTCATAAGTTGATCTTTCGAACTTAGAAAATGTTAGCAAAGCTTCTTTCCCTGACTAAGACACAATTCTTTGATATCAATAAGCCTTCTACCTCCATATTTTTGAGGAATGTATAATCTCAACACAGAAGAATTGGTAAATGAAAGAATTTTGTTAAAAGACATCTAGTCATGCGATCTAGCTCTTCCAGTTCTGTGCTTGACCACTTGCCCACTCCAAATGAATATGTTAACACTGGTACTGCCCATGTGTTGATTGTTTTACATATATTCCCCCTTGAGAGTTTTGTATTAAGGAGCTTCGTTATTATTGTCTTATATTTATCTTGGAACTCACGTTTGAGTGCCGTATAGTTTGACATTTGATTTTGTGCTATTCCCAGATATCGATAGGTATCATCCGGTTTCAATGGGTAAATCTGACAAAATGATTCTTGAGAGAGAGAGAGAATTTTAGTAGTTTAGGTCGCATCGACATCGAGATCATTTAGCGAGCATAAAATCAAATTATGAGTCTATTACTCATGGAAAAGATAAGGATTAGATATATATATAAGCTAACTACATACAAAGTGTAAAAACATAAAATATATAAGTATAAAATGTATAAAGTGTAAATGTAAAATGAGTCGTAGGTTACTATATCACAGATGGGTTGTATCACGAGTGGGAGAATCACAGATGATTATGTTACAATTGTTGTTATCACAGGAAATTGACTAGTTTGCTCACACTTTGCTACAACCATTGGAGTGAAAGTGAAGCGCTTGAAATAGCTATATCTTGGTAAAATAATTTATTTCTTTTAGGTAAGCAAATGTGTTACACATGTTGGCAGAGCAAAGATTTTTGGTAAGATCTTGACTTAAGCCGAAGAAGGATCTGAGAGGAGATAAGACCGTGCAGTCAGTCAGAATGTGTTTGATTGTTAGAGGATCATTGCAATATTCGCAGAGGGGAGGGCCTTCTCGTTTTAGCAGGAATTCATGAGAAAATCTGCAGTGGCCTGTCATGAGTCTTATCCATTTAACTGTGGCTTTTCTATCCCGCAGTAGCTCTGGAGGGGATTGAGAGAATGAGGGTTTAAGGACTCTCAGTTTGTTTGGTCTCTCAGGATCATCCCAATACGACTGCATTGAGATTTGTGCAAAAGTTTTTGCAAAAGAGATATGGTCTTTTGCGTGGAAGCTGCGCATGTATGGTAGTCCGTGCTCTATTGAGCGCTTTGCGAGCTGGTCAGCTTCCTCATTACCTTTGATGCCTACCCCTTATGACCAGGGCACCAAACGAAAAGAATAGAAGAATCCTCAGAGATGATGTCTTCTACAAGATCTGTAATTTGTGCAATAACTGGATGAGAAATGAAGCGATTTTGAATCATGAGCAGAGCATTTTTGGAATTAGAAAATACAATCCAGGAATTTTCAGGGTTTAATGTGATATATGAGAGACATTTTTCTATTGTCACTAATTCAGCAGTAAGTATACTGGTTGAAGTCGACAGTTTGAATCCTGAAGAGGTTCTATTGTGTACAAAACCGCAGCCAACTCCTTGGTCCATCTTAGATCCGTCTGTAAAAATTGATTGCCATGGGGAATGAGTATCGAGTAAGGTGTTTATAATAGATTTATATATGGAGGAACTCGTGGATTCTTTATCATATTTTAATAGAGAGAAGTCTACCTGAATTGGATGAAGCAACCAAGGAGGCGAAGAAATAGGACGGATTGGAATAGGGACATACAGTTGAATATCTTTACGGTTTTAATAAGCGATTGGAGTTTGCTCTGGGACTCTGCGTACAGTTTAGGTCATACATATATAACAGATGTGATAACCTGCTGCTGTTTAACTGGAACCTAAACCCGTTTACAGACTGATTGAGAATCATGGATGTGAGATTTAGAGCCAGACAAAACCACATTGGCGACAGAGAGTCTCCCTGGAATAATTCCCTTCTCAACGTTAACTGTTCGAGCATTTTCTCCCGATATCCATATATTCGTCTTCCAAGACTTCATTAAGAGAGTAAGCATTGCTGTGATTTTAGGACAGATTTTGTAAATTTCCAAAACTAAAACTAGCCAATCATGAGGGACAGAGTCGAAGGCCTTACTGTATTCAATGTAACATAAGTTAAGGTTACACTTTTTTTCTGTGAACGTGCTTCAGGGCAATTTCATCTATGGTAAGTTGATGCTTACATCCCGCAGATTGTCTTATACATCCTTTTTGTTTTTCTTCTAGGATATTATTTTTTCGGTGATGATATATTTTTTCGTTTACTAATGATGTAAGTAACTTATAGAGTGCTGAAAGACAAGTTATAGGCCGATAGTCGATAGTTATAGTAGATAGGTAAATATGTATTACCGTCAGATAAAAATTGCGGAATAGATTCGGGGTTAGTTAGTGCTTTACTGAAGCAATGTGATAAATTGTCATGTATGGATCTAAATTTTTAATCCAGAAATTCTGGATTCTATCTGGCCCTTGTGCTTTCCAGTTCTGAGGTTTTGTATGGCGTTACGGACCTCTTCTGTTGTAAATTCAGCCACATTCATTTCCCGTAAGCCTTCTTGCAGGTTTCCGATATCTGGCATCCAGGCTGCTGACGTGTTGTACTCCTCCGATTCTTTTCGAAGTTGTTTTCCAAAATTCGTAACATGTTGTTGGATCGATGTTTTGGGTATTAGGTTTACTAGGTTAGTTTTTTTTTAAAGATCGAAAAAACTGTTTCTGATTTTTATAAAAGTGTGTGTTTTGCGCCTTCCTTTTCTTGTGCTCATAATATTTTCGTAGCCTTGCTCCTTTGGCTTTTGCTTTTTGTCTACATTGATCTATGTATGAAATTACTTGTTCTTTGATTTGTATATCTATCCTTGCCTTTTGGCTATGGCTTTCACTTTTCTAGATGGCTGGCCTTTCAAGTATTCTTTCATTATATCTGCCTTGCCGCGCAAATCTTCTATGTTTTTTCCAATCTTCTCTTCCACTAAGGGGTTTGCTTAAGATGATCTTGTCTTGTTTCTAGCATCTTGTTTTTAGCACGTTTGGAATAACAAAAAATACGATCGAAATTATAGAACTACAGTTTTTTATCGTTACAGTGGGTCGGTAGTGGGGAAAATAAATGCGGGCGACATATTCATTTATGTTCACATACATATTATAGTTCATTTATGAAGTTTTTATAGTTTTCATTTTTATTGTTACCCAGAAATCCTTTCACTACACTTACAAAACACTTCCAAGCTGCCAATGCCTTATCATTTAATTTTTATTGAAAACCTTATTTGAGGTCCAATTTTAGTTTATCACTTAATTGAGAAAATATTTATTGTAGGTATTTAATCCCATTACCTTCTTTGTCCATGGCTTTGACTATTTCACTAGTCCAAGTTTACTATGGAGAGGCGGGAGAAGCACCTTTTTTGGGGGTGGTATAGTTTACATTTGAAGTATCAGGTTCAAAAGAAATTCTATGAGGCCAATCTTTCTTATTGTAATGTTATTTTGTTGCCCTACTGTCCTATTGCCCTAGAATACTGTGGAAATACCCACTTTACGGTTTGTGGTAATTCCTATATTGTCCAGTACAAAGTCTGGGAACGTGGGACATCAAAATGGGACGTGCTTGGCCACATTGGTAAAAATGTGTTGTAATTTACGTTGACGCACGTTATTTAAAAATGTAAAGTAAATTCTACTTTATGAAAAAAAAATACAGGTCGACATGGTTTTTCTAGCATTAATGAGAATGCTCTTTCATTTTAGGTAGATATTAAAACACTTTTTCACAGAAATGGCCTAGCACGTCCTATTTTCAAGTACCTACTTCTCCTTCATATCATGGGATGATTGAAATGTACCTGATTTTGGAGTGGATAATGTAGAAATTTCTACAAGACCGTAGAGGGGGTATTTCCACAGTATTCTACGAACCTTTAAGGGTAGTTTAATTGTTTTCTCTAAACTATAGAAAAATTGTTTCTGTCTCGTTTACGGTACAATCAAATGTTTAAGTCGATTTTATATAAAATGGCAAGTTCTATATCGAGGAGCGAACATCTATTTAAACCACTAATAATTGGGTGCAAAAACTAGAGTATGAATATCAAACACGAAGAAAAAGAAGGGGCTTAAGCTGCAGAAATACAACATAGGTCCATTGGAAGATGAGATTGTATCACAGAACTTCTGTGCTACGAAGAATACAAAGAATACGAAGAAGCAGAACAGATATTTTAATTTAAAAGAAATAAAAGCTGAAGTGACTCAACGGGGTGTTCTTGGATCCATTCTTTATATACTCTATAACAGTCACATTCCACGATAGATACGACTATAGCTAAATTCGCTGATGATACTGCACCATTTGCAATTGCGCAGGATCGGGAAAGATCTATAAGAAAACTCCAAACGGCATGTAATTCTATCGTAAACTGGGCCAAAAAAATTATAGAACCTCTTCCTCTGAACTTCAACGGAACGATTACACCTCATGAGCTGAATCCAAAGTATCTTCGTATGACTCTTGATGTCAAGATGATGATGAATGATATAATGCATATGTTAAAACGAAAAGTGTGGAATTAGGATTAAAATATAAAAAGCACTAGTGGCTACTTCGCAGAAACTTTTAATTGTCAGCACATAATATAGTACTAATCTACAACCAGGTTAGGTTATATTAAGGAGGAATTAGGAATATTGACACTATTCAAACATTGCAAAATAACGTATTATGCAACATATTGGATGCACGTTGGTATGTACGCAATGTAAATCTTCATCGAGACCTTGGAATACCAACAGTGAAAGAATAAATTAAAAAGTTTGCTGGCAAGTATGAAGCAAGCCTTCACCTACATGTCAACATGGAAGTCCTCCAACTGCTGGACAATCATCACCACATCCGACTAGTGAAGATGATCAAGCCATTTCATTCATTCAAGCTAGGATTAAACAATACTAATCAAAAATGTCAATATTGGAGGGCATAAAAAATGGCTGCTATGGCTTATTACAAAATTTGGATAACCCCTAATAGAAGGTGCGTCTTTCGGAAAACAGGACTTTTTAAAAATAGCTATTTCTAGTGGTAGTATGTTTGACTTGGAAAGGTGCATCCTTCACTGACGTTCTGGCAAATTTTCATGACATTTGGTCCATTAAAAGCCAAATTATCGCGCTTAAAGCGTCAGTGTGTTTATACCATCGGTCGAATAATAAACATCGAACGAAGAGCGAATATTAAGTCATGTTTTAAACTTGGTGAAACATTCACCGATACGTTTCAATTAATGAAACAAGTGTACGGTAAGGATTATTTATCCCATGGCAGAGTTCACGAGTGGTTTAAATTATTTAAAGAAAGTCGTGAGAACATCAAGGAGGATGAACATTCTGGTCCGAAAAATTCCGTGGTTACTCAAAGTAACATTGAAATTTTGCGTGAATTTATAAAAAACCAACCAAAATCTTCATTGCGATACATGGAAATGGAATTAAACATGTCCAAAGATTCAATTCATTGCATTTTGACCCATCATTTACCACTTTGGATGGTTTTTGTACGCTTGGTTCCATACAAATTGACTGACGACCAAAAATTGCTCCGGATCCAACATTGCAAGAACTTGATTAAAGACTCGAAAAAGGACGAAAAGTCAAAGTACAACATTGTTATTGGTGATGAGACGTGGTATTTTCAATACGATCCAGAAGCCAAGCGTCAAAGTGCCGAATTTAAGCACTCGAGCGAGTCAAATCCGAAGAAAAGTCGTATCGAGAAGTCGAAAATCAAAACAATGTTGATTTGTTTCTACGATTCAGAAGTGTATGGTGACGATTATTCATCCCATGGCAGAGTTCACGAGTGGTTTAAATTATTTAAAGAAAGTCGTGAGAAGATCAAGGAGGATGAACATTCTGGTCCGAAAAATTCTGTGGTTACTCAAAGTAACATTGAAATTTTTCGTGAATTTATAAAAAAATCTGCCAAAATCTTGCGACCAAAAATTGCTCAGGATCCAATATTGCAAGAACTTGATTAAAGACTCGAAAAAGGACGAAAAGTTCAAGTACAACATTGTTATTGGTGATAAGACGTGCTGTTTTCAATACGATCCAGAAGCCAAGCGTCAAAGTGCCGAATTTAAGCACTCGAGCGAGTCAAATCCGAAGAAAAGTTGTATCGAGAATTCGAAAATCAAAACAATGTTGATTTGTTTCTACGATTCAGAAGTGTATGGTGACGATTATTCATCCCATGGCAGAGTTCACGAGTGGTTTAAATTATTTAAAGAAAGTCGTGAGAAGATCAAGGAGGATGAACATTCTGGTCCGAAAAATTCTGTGGTTACTCAAAGTAACATTGAAATTTTTCGTGAATTTATAAAAAAATCTGCCAAAATCTTGCGACCAAAAATTGCTCAGGATCCAATATTGCAAGAACTTGATTAAAGACTCGAAAAAGGACGAAAAGTTCAAGTACAACATTGTTATTGGTGATAAGACGTGCTGTTTTCAATACGATCCAGAAGCCAAGCGTCAAAGTGCCGAATTTAAGCACCCGAGCGAGTCAAATCCGAAGAAAAGTCGTATCGAGAAGTCGAAAATCAAAACAATGTTGATTTGGTTTTACTATCACTGATTTTTTTACCAAAAATGGCATTTTAACGATCAATCATTCACCAAACTTGCCTGATTTAGCTCCCAGCGACTTCTACCTCTTCGAAAAGCTGAATGAGCCGATGAGCGTTATATCGACATTGAAGCCATTCAAAAGGCGTCGACCGCCATCTTGAAGGACATATCTTTGGCCGAGTTCGCCAAGTAACGAGTAACGCTGTATTGACGTACAGGAGGAGACTATTGTGAATAAAAATAATGATTTTTGCCGAAAAAATTAATATTTGTGTTTATTTTTTTAAAGTCTTATTTTCCGTGAGATGCACCTTGTATATTTCAAAACCGAAAATGAATTTAATGTATTTTTTTTTTAAAGTGACTTTTAGGCTCGCCGAGTATAATTTTAAAAGAAGAAAAAATGTAAATATTGAAAATCCTTTTTTAAATAGACAATTTCGTTGTAGCAGTTTGATTGTTATCAGTTAGAGCAAATATATATTTAATTCACTGAAGATCAATGTTAAATAGCAATCTTGTGACAATAATAAACTAATATTGTGTGTGATAGGTAGTTAAATATCCTAAATTAACAGACGACGAAGGAATCAAATTCATATAAAAACATGGAAAATTTTCGAAAATTTTTATTGGAAGTTGTAAAGATTTTGTTCGCATTATAAGCAAAATATTTATATACATAAATTTCTAATGTTTAATTTTATTAACAGAATTTAAATAAACATTAGCCGCAAACCGAAATTCACAGTTCCGGCGTTTTTTTAGGATCACATTTTCAATCCAATATTCATTAGAAAGGAAGCTTACTAAGAGCCGGTTCTACAATGCAAAAGTATAGCTATATTCGAATAAGTTGTAGCGTTCACAAATTCTTGATCGGCAGCAGAGAATCCGATCAACAGACACCAGGCCATTGAACGACCACCTATTACAGAGCCCGACCATCGTGGAAACCTTACACCTTTTTGGGGCCACATGGCACAGTAACCG
Source organism: Cosmopolites sordidus (assembly GCA_031761425.1). NCBI lineage: Eukaryota > Metazoa > Arthropoda > Insecta > Coleoptera > Curculionidae > Cosmopolites > Cosmopolites sordidus. The sequence continues at coordinate 137,175 of JARFXV010001766.1, read as the reverse complement.
GTTGATCGAGATTATTTCGGGACCCCCGCATAGGGATACCGGACTGCCCGCAGTCGTACTCAGTGTTTTTGGACACCCAGTACCGGATAGGCAAGGATAGACAACATCAGGAAATAAGGCCAGATAAACACTTTTTTTATTATATTTTCATGTACCGTTAAGGATTGCAGTTACCATTTATTTTTCACAAATACATTATTACCATAATTTCTTATACTGATAATGGTCACGTTATCACCATATATTTTGTATCTATTTGCCGTCTGACCATTCTTGGTTACCCTAGCGTTATATATTTATCTTTTTACTATTGTCAGAATAGAGGAAATAACCTCTAACTTGTAAGTATAGGGACATAGAGACCAGCTGGTGTAATTTGGAGCTGTTTATTTGATTTTTTGATTTCTTTGACGGTAAGGTTTGGAGAACCACCTTTCCTAAACCTTCCCGTGTCTTTTGTTTGATGGTTTTAGTTGTTCCTTTTTTTGTGTGCTTTGTGTCGTTCTTTTTTGAGTGTGCTTTTATAATATATATGTATAAAATTCTAGTAAACCGTTTTATTTAAGATAGACCCCTTCCCGGTTCCCGGGTCTTTTCCGATATATGAAGTAACCGGGTGGCGCTCAACTTTTGTCGTGGCTTCATTCTGTCCTGGACCTTCTTCCCGGTGCTCCCGGCGAACAGCTGCCGTCGCTGTGATCTATATATTTTTTATTTTGTTTCAAAAGAGAAAATAGTAGGTCACATAAATTTGGCGCCCAACGTGGGGCTTGATTTCAAGGACAGTTTGATGCTAGTGTTTTAAGCACAATCTCGGAAAGGAAAGCACAAGTACGGAGGAATTGTAAATTAGTTAATGAATAGAAACATTAGAAGTCAATAAAATTGCTAGTTAAGACGGAAACGCATTTCCAAATCTTTTTTTTAAGAAAAAAAAACCATCGAGATAGCGAAGAACATTCCTTAGGTATACCGGAGAAGGATACAGTAGTTTGGAAATTTTAAATGTCAAGGTCAAATTAAAATAACTAAATATCCGAAATAAATATATTTGCGAGAAGGAAGGAATTTTCTTATCAGTTCGTCAACAATTTTTTGAGAAAACAAAATTCGCCTTCGATAGCGTTCTTTATATTTTATTTTACAGTTTTATTTTATATTCTTATTTTTGAATAATGTACAATGACCTTGTATATTTGCAATTTATGAGTTAATATAGCGTTAATCTATTTTCTATTACAGTATTGTATCTAGGATACCGGGAGAGTTAGTTTAGTTTTTTTGAATTTAATACCAGGTGTATTCAAAAAGATTTGGGAATGTAAACTTTTTTGGTAAACCTTATTTTTATTCTTACATGTTGTTTTTGATCTAGTTTTTAAATTTTGTTATATCCTGATGGCTGACGAAAGATTTAAAGTTAATAATTTATTAAACTATAAACTGGACTATTACCTAGAAAAAATTCGCTCAGTTTTTATAGTGTTGGTTTTTCGATTTAGATTTCGAAAAAATGTTTTTAGTTTCTTGGAGCGAGTTTCCGACTTATACCAGTTTCGTAATTTGTCAGAGATAGAACTTTTTAATTCAGCTGTCGAATTTTTCGTTGGCGACGCCTTTGTGTGGTTCTGACGTGTTAGGGGTGTTGTGTCAGATTGGTCAGGTCTTGTTTCAAGGTTGAAGAGACATTTTTTGTCACCTCATGCAGACGATGATGTCTGGGAACAAATCCGGCAGAGGAAACAGAGACGCGCAGAAGCAGTTATAATTTATGTGGCTCAAATGGAGAATTTGTTCTCTCGGTTGTTCGTGACCCCTGCTGAAGTTACCAGAGTCAAGTACATCCGGAGGAACTTGTTGCCTGAATATGTGACGCAGTTGGCGTTACACGATACTGTTACTGTTTCCGAACTATCTGCTTTGTGCAGGAAGTTGGAGGATGTTCTACCCTCTACTTCTAGAAAACCCTCTCAGTTGTTTGCTTTCGATGACCCTCATAAGAGTGGCTGGTCACGTCGAGATAAGAGAGAGAGTGCTGGTGGTTCTAAGGAAGATCCACTTCACCGTGAGTCAAGTTGTTCTAGTGGTATGTTCTGTTTTATTTAAGATAGACCCCTTCCCGGTTCCAGGGTCTTTTCCGATATATGAAGTAGTCGGGTGGGGCTCAACTTTTGTCGTGGCTTCATTCTGTCCTGGATATGATCTATATATTTTTTATTTTGTTTCAAAAGAGAAAATAAAAGGTCACAAAGTGTAGGTATAAGCTATAAGCCCGTTCTGACAGAACGGGCGTTTCAAATTTTATTCGAAGTATAGCTTATACCTGGTATATTCTTGCATTCTAGAACCGGCCCTAAGAGCCGTTTCATACGAGCAGTTTTCAACCGCGCGATAGTTGTGCTGCTACCGCGTGAGTTCCAGAAATACGTTAACGTAAATACACTCTTTCACACGGAGCCGCGCGGCAAAATAATCGCGCGGTTGCCGCGTTCGCACCGCTGGACCTAGCTAGAAATCGCGCGATTGGCTGTCGCGCGGTTGTTAGCCGACCATTGTTTTAAATCTGTTCCTTCACACGAGCTGCTACAGTCGCTTTTTACCAGTGCCGTTACGCAGTCACGATGCAGAGTCAATTTGATACGGGAGCTATTTGGAACACTAAAAGCAATGATTACGCGAATAAAACAAAAAAAAACAATGCCTGGAATGAAGTTTGTCAAGCACTTAACAAAGAAACGGTATCTAATCTAGAACTGGAAGAGCAGTCGCAAGAAGCACGATATGAAGATGACATAGAAGAACAATCCGCTGATAATTCTTCTGTGGCAGATAGTCAACGGCTTATTAGACATGGCGAAAGTTCAGGCAGTGCTATAAAACGTAAGAAAGCTAACAAAAAAGAAGAAGAAGCAGATGATGATAAATTATTTCTTATGTCATTAGCCGGTGAATTAAAAAAAGTTCCCAATGAATATAAATTGGATGTAAAGACAGAAATTCTCCACGCCATCAAGAAGTGGCAAAGATATATTCCATCTGGCAATCCCGTATCATCTCCACTACTGTATTCAACACAAGTGTCACTACATTCACCATCATATACTGATATATCTCACTCATCATATGGTTCATATAATTAATGAATATTCGTTGTTTCTGTGTAGACTAATGAATTTTTTGCAGTAAAAAATTTTGGCTGTGTAACTATTTTATTCGTGAATATAGAACAGACAAAAATATTTGTGTGTCATAATATATAAATCTTGTCTTGTTGAAGTTTTCACGTATGTTGTATGGTCTTAAGCACACATACTTTTGAATGACATCGTAGGATCTTTGGCTCATTTTGACAAGCGTTAGGTAATTATTTATTGAAGAAACAAGGTGAAAGTGGGTACAATAAAAAAAATAGACTAAAAAAAGAACAAAAATTTACCTTAGTGTAACTACAAGTTTTTCTTCTGGCGGGATACACAATCGCATGTTGGTTGTGTCTCCTGTGATATCTTTTTAAAATGTGCAATAGTTCATTATAAGAACGCAACGACATTCGACAATAGTTGAAAAATTTTGCTTCGTGCGCAGTTAGTTCTTCAAAAAGAGTGTAGAATTGTCCTTTCAAGAGTCTACAACTCAATATTGGATGTACCCAATAACGTCTCTGGCGAATATTTCTTTGCTTTCTACGAATTCGCCACAGTAACACTATTGCGAACAGTGTTTCTTCGCCACTGCTCCAAGCTCCGCCACTGGCACAGTGCATTTTACGAGCACAGCCTCTCCCGCGCTCGTCCGTGTGAAATGCCTAGCGATTCAACCGTCCCACAACCACGCGACTTCCGCGCGATCTGAAATCGCTCGTGTGAAAAGGCTCTTCATACAATTTATTTGTGATATCGGACATTTTGACGCTCTTGAGATATTCGTTTTTATATTGGCACAATTATGGAGTTTTTTAAAATTTTACTGCTTATACGAGGGTTGCTATTTACGTATCCGGAATTGGCAACAATGCTGCTGCTAGGCATCATCTGACATATAAATCGTAACGTTGGACATTGTTGAATGTATATGTACTCAGAATGTTTTGTCATATGGATGCTATTTGTGCTGTTTAGTGACTTATCTCAGCAACAGTGTAACGATCAAATCACTTTGATTTTTGGCGATGAAGCACCATTTAAAACCACTGTAAATCACTGGTTAGTGAATTCAATCATGGCCGGCATTCGCTTACGGAGGAATGTAAAGAAGGTCGTCCAAAATCGGTTGTTGTGCCAAAAATCATCTATACTGTGCTCGAACTTATAAAACAAGATCGTCATGTGACATACAAGATTTTACGTGAACATTCAGTTAAAAAGATTTGTGCGCGTTAGACTCCGCATAATTTGACAATCGCTGAAAAAAGGACTCGTGTTGATTGGTGCAGAGAAATATTCAAAAAATATAATCGTGGGTCAAAAGCCATGTATAACATCTACACAGATTATGAATCTTGGATCTATGCATATGCGCCCGAAAGTAAACAGCAGTCGGATATCTGGGTCTTTCAAAATGAGCCAAACCCAACAAAAGTTATTCGCGCAAGAAGCACATCGAAGGAAATGGTCGCCTGTTTTTTTTGGGATAAATGGGTATGTGACTACAGTGTCACTAGAGAATCATTAAGCGGTTACATTTGAATGGTACGCAACCACTTGTTAGCCAAAAGTCTTTGAAGAAATAAGAAAAACTAACCAGCGACGCGGGATTATTCTTCATCATAACAACGCGAGTGCCACCTTTGGAGATTCTTTAATTGGAATGGAAAAACTGCTATGGAAAATTGGTTAAAATGTATGCAAAAGTCTATCGATCATCGCGGAAAATATTTTGAAAAACAATAAAACTATTTTCAATATTAAATATTTGTTTATATTTATTATTCAGGATACATAAATTGTAACCCTCGTACACCATCAGTTAAAGCAACTATTTTCACTTCCGCCTCGTTTCTCATAATTTTACACCATGTGACACGAGGTGGATGTCAATCGCAGAGTTATATCCACGTGCACCCTAAAAACTCTATATATTTTAAATTTTTTTCGAGCTGTTTTAACGACAGAAAGAAGTGGCGCGATGCGGGGGGCTAGTATTTCGTATTCCGTCCGTAGATTTCTTGTGTGTTTCGATTGGCATTTATATGTGAGGTTGAGCACATTTTAAAATACAGTATTGCGCAACATAGCAGACGCATCTTGGTATGTGCGCAGTACGGATAAGCAATCAGCATTGGGGCCTTGGAATTCAAACGGTGAAAAAAGAAATCAAAAGGTTTGCTAACATACTTGAGGCTTAACCCACATGTAAACACAGAAACCCTGCAACTGCTGCAATAATCACCATGTCTGACACTTAAATTGTACCAAGATATTTGCTTTTGTGTAGTATAGTATGAGGGAAAGCAAATCACAGTGCGCGAGTACTTATAGCAACCAAAACAAACTAAAGGATATCGATAGATTGATTTTAGTAGTTAAGTACTTAGTTTAATAGTGTTATTATATTAGTGCGTTCAAACTTTTAATAAAACAACACTCAAATTAGATGCCTTGAAATCATTTATATTATGTAAAATAACATTCAGTTGCATTAATGTTTGGACAAATGTTCGCCGTGGCTGCTTCTAATAAAGCGTATTCTATCAATCCAATTTTCGACCACTCTTTAAGCAATTAGGGTCTTATGTCCACAATTGTCCGAGTTAGGTTGGCTTTCAAGGAGTCAATATTGCTGGTTTATCGGCACAGGTCAAATATTTAACATAACCTCAAGGAAAATAATCATGGCATGACACTAAGCACTAAGGCATGACCTTAGTGGCCAATTAACAGGTTCGTTCCTCGAAATAATCTTCTCACTGAACTGTTCTCTCAATAAGTCGATTGTTGCATTGGCTGTATGACATGTGGATCAATCCTGCTGGAACCACATCTCCTCCAGATCAATACCATTTAAATTTCAATAATCATTGATCATCGCTCTCTAATAATTCCCTTTAACGAATTGGTAAATTTAGATCTTTATCAATACTGCCCGCAACAGCGGTAATATTGTCTTCGGAACGCACAATTTTTTGTCTTGTTTTGGTTTTAATATCAAGCAGCGTGAAATGTGTTCATAATTCAGCGAATACATCGCCCCGTTGGGCGATTATGTGCACCATAAAAGATTCTATAAGTTTGGAGCACAGAGCACTAGTTTTAATAATACATTTCGACAATTTGTAATCGTTACTTTTATGTTAAGCGTTTTATGATAACCAGAGAATTGATGTGCCTTGGTGATTGCCATGATGACATTTGCTGTGATGATTTGACTATGACCGGACACATTAAAACCTTACTCTTTAGTATCAGCACAAGGAAACCAGTGTCAATGTCAGGCGCCACGGGTTGCTACTAAAATTACTTTGTAAGTTTTTAATGTTATTTTGTATTTCGCGCTGGTAGCAAACGCCAGTTAATGTTGACAGGCTAGTAAAAAGAAGAAGAAAGTTAAGTGTTTAGTGGTTAATTAGGGGGTATCTCAAGCGAATGGTTATAATAAGTTCATAAGTTCAGAAAATTATTAAAATAATCTTCGACTTTTTAAAAGGATCGGAACACAAATAAATTCATGGTAATACAATTTGATGCCCAATTAACAAGAGGGCTAGACAAAATTTTTAAAAAAGTGGACATTAAGGTTGTGGACAAACCATATAATAAATGAAGAGAAGTCCTGGGTAATGTAGTAGAGGATAAAGTAGATCAACATGAAAAGTCGGGGATTTACGGAATTAGTTGTCAAGACTGTGATCGAAGGTATATTGGGCAAACAAAAAGATCCATACTGACAAGACATAAAGAACATATTGCCCACATTAGATATGGGAAAAATCTTGTGTTGCCCAACATGACCACAATATAGATATTAGTATTTTAAGACTAGTTGTTAGAAAGTGTTAATAACAATAGGGCTTTGGATTCACATGAAAACATTCAAATAGAAAAATGTAAGAAAATCATGAACCGAGATAAAGGACCTATTCCGTTCAGTTAACTTTTTCAATTATTAATGTAAGGCTTACTAAACTTCACGGTTCATGATTTTTACACGCTTCATTAGGTAGGGTTATTATATCAATAGAACATAGTTTAGTTTTAGAATTAGATTAAATCATCTCCTGATGATGCTAACATGGTTAGCGAAACGTGCATCGAGAAGTTCAAAAAAGTGATTTGGTGTTTCGCGGTAAATCTCTGTAAGTTTAATCACTTTCATTATTTAGCATAGTTGTGTAATTCTTTCAGTGTTATGATTGCAAAACTTTTTGACTGTTTAACCTTCAATTTAGAAGTAATTGTATCATTTATGATATCTTTTTTCAAAGAAACTTTTGTCTTATGTATCTATTATGGCTATTGCTTATATTATTAATTATGTGAACTTATTTTATGTAAGATATTACGACTTTATACTGTAAACACAATTTGTTTAAGTAGTTATATATGTTACGTGTGGTTAAGAGTCTATACTTTTACTTAGACTGTGTTGAGCAAGGGCGCTCTTGGTGTCACGAATGGCCGAGTTCTAAAGAGTTTATGTTATTTCGTATTTCGTGATGGTAGCAAACGCCAGTTGATGTTGGTAGGTTACGAAAAAGAAGAAAGTTAAGTGTTTAGTAGCTGTACACGCATTAAGAATAAAATTGTTTTTTTTTTAAATCAGCCACTTTTTTAAAAATGTATAAAGCCATCCTTATAACTTAAATAAAATCTAAATTTAAACAGTATTCCATTTCAAGTTATTTTCAATTCTACCTCTGCACCATTCTAAGCGACATGCTTTGTGTTGCTTTCAAAAGAGAACACCCAATCAAGATCATAAATAAGCCTCCCCATCCCAAGTAAATCTTGATTAACAGTAATCTCTGAAACAGTCCTACCTGTAGCTGTAGTAAAAGCATGGCACATTTTGTATAGCAAATCAAAGATGTCATTCGTTACGTTGCTGTGTACTAATTAAGACAATAAGAACCTGGTACTTGTGGGTGGATGATGATCCTGATTCTCAAACGATCTTACATATGTCTTCATAATCCATTATTTAATTTGTAGTTAATTAAAAAGAAAGCAAAGAAGTTGCTTTGTAGAAATCAAGATCAAGCCAGTTCGGCCAAGAACTGACTTGATTCTTATATTGCCGAGAAACGTAGGCATACATCCTTATAATATCAAATTAAATAAAGGACAATCAAATTGAAGGCTTTTATAAATTCTTGAATAAAACACAAAATTTCCGTTGATTTAATTTTTTTTATTGATAATCATAAGTCAACAAATTTTATAGTTTTTTGAGGTAACATTAATGAAAATAGGTGTATATGTAGTATTTTGTGGTCCTAAATCTGAAAATGATACTACTGTTTATTATAAATTATTATTAATGAAATATTATTAATATTTATTATTATTCGCCGGTCGCGTTGGTGCGAACGGTAAGAGCAGTGGCCTGCCGCTGCTGTGCCGAAACCGCACTGGAGCGGTAGTTGGTTCGATTCCCGCGCTCGGATAGTTGTTTTTCTTTCTTTCTTTTGTCTGTTTACTTACTAAATGTTTATGATTGTTTCTAGGCAAGAGTGTAAAATTCGACTACGAATTACCCCTCAGTTACGCCAGTTAACGGGTGGGTAAGGCCGGATGCCTTCTGATAAGTGTTCTATATTGGTCACTCGCCAGTCGGTAGGTTTCCTGATAGACTTATGGGTAGGCACAACACCAAGGGTTGATAGCCCGAGGGGGGTGCTGGCATGGCTTTGTTGGAAGCTGATGATCGTGGTTCGGAACTCACGTTAAGCTGTAAGTCCAGTCGCTAAATAGCCTAGTTGCTGATGCGCCTCTAACCCTAACACTTTACCTTTTTTTATTATTATTCATTCGATATTATTATTCATTATTAATGAATTACTGTAACACGTACAGCTTTTTTTGTTATGGGGGATCGGCGATGGAAAAAAAGGAGACGACATATTTTTACAATCTAATATTTATTTAAGGGGGGAAATCCCTTAGAAATTCAAAAAAATCTAATATTTTCTTTCATATTTCGAAAATAAAATATATTGGGAGTATACTGGCAAAAGGAAAAATAAAAATATTAAATATTTACGGAGTTATCGCACATACAGCCGAGCGCGACCAGACAGCTTAATCAGCATCTTGGCCTCTGAGATGCGCAAACGAAAGAGTGAGTGGGTCACTGTCTAACAGAGACAGAGAATGAAGAGTTCCGCGAATGCACAGTACCTAACTGATGTTAACACGATGAATGCACTGCTTCGAATGAGCTCTGAGGCGTGAGGCCGTTAGCCTACTGCGCATCTAAACCTTAGATGTTAAGCTGTAAATATCGGCAGGTAAAAACCGGGCTATTCAATTACAATATGATCTATTACCGGGGTGTGTTGGAAATTTAGCTGGTCATTTGTGGTTATTATATGACCATTTCTTAAGGATATTTTTATTTCCAATATTTCTGTAGATCTAATTATTTACTTTTCTTTTCTGAAAATAATAATTTAACATTATTTATATCGATAAAATGATTGTCTTTAATACGACGTGTAGACATTATAGTGCTTTTTACATTATTTAAGATATCTGTTTTATATTTTTATATAATATCGCTCGAAAAAATTCTACAAAAAGACATTATCAAGGTAATCAATTTACTGATAAATGACGGAGAAAGTTTAAGGTCAAGTACAAGTGATAGTGTAAGTGTATTTGTGTGTATAGTGCAAGTATAATTATTGGCACCTGTTCCAAAATTTTTACCGAAACTACCGATGAGGCACGAGTGAGAGGACAACCGGAGGAGTCTTTCCGAGACTAAGCAGATCGTACAGAACTAAAACAGCAGCAGGTTGAAAAAAGCCAGCTTTTCGAAGAGGCTGAAGGTCTATTATATGTACGTGCGATCGGTGATTCATCGGTAAGTCACTAAAACTAATCGTTTTTTTGAGTTTCAGATGGATAGAAAAATAATGATGAGTGCAGCACATTTGGACCTCTCGACAGAGACGCTCGAAAAAAAATTACTGAGCCGCTATTTTATAAAAAAAAAATTATACTCTTCAAAAATCAAATAAAATGATGTTAAAACTTTAAAATGATGCAATTATTTAATCACCTTTAAAAACACTTCTGAAAAGTTACTTATTTTCTGGCGCCTAAAGGGATTTCCCCCCTTAATATACACATGTAAAACGCGTTAAATCTAGGCATTACTTAGGATTATGTGAATAAAATATATATTACGAGATGTCATACAGCGACAAAAACTTTCACTTTTTCCTCTTGTGTGCAGCGTATGTCTGCAGCATCATCTCTTTTTAAAAACAAGCAGTAGTCGCCCAACACAGATGGGTTCTAACATTCCTGCTATCTTGCTTCCATCGTCCTGATGTCGTGATTAAACCTTTCTCCTTGTTCATCGCTTACTACACCCACATTTTGTGGAAAAAATCCAAATGGGAGTGTAAAAATGCATTTTTATGGACATGCGACAGCCTAGTATTTAATGTCTGAATGATTGTGGCGTGTTCATATATATTTTTTTCACTTTATTTGGTTTTAGATCCTGTCGAAAAACCCAAATAAAGAGAAAAAAATAGCCTAGTATTTTATAGGCTTTCAAGAGTTAATTTATGAGGTTTTTTATAGTGTTCATCTTTCTTGTTGCCTAGAAATCTTTTCGCTACACTTACAAAAGACTTAGCAAGCTGCCAATTCCTTTTCATTTAGTTTTTTTTGAAAACGGAAATCACCGAGAAGTCAAACAAAGTCGTCTGACGAGTCAAAGATTTTTTTTCTTCTCAAAACTAAATTTCTTCAAGTCCGTTAATAATTTTTTTACACCCCGTTTTGTAACTGAAACGCGCTTTTCCGAAAAGCGGAAGTAGATGTGCAGCGATGTTGCAGAGACTCCTGAGAAACAAGAATATTTCAATAAAAGCCAAAGTAAGAGTTTATAAAACAATAATGAGACCAGCTGTAATATATGTGCCACAGAGACCTGGGGACCTTAACCAACAGCAGTGAAAGAATGTTGATTGGGAGCGTAGAGTACTGAGAAGATTATACGGCGGCGGTATTAAGGGTATTAAGGAGGAGAATCAGTGGCGAAGAAGGTCAATAAAGAAATAATAATGGTATTTGAAGAGCCCATAATAACGCTAATCATCAGAGCACGGCGAATAGTCTATCTATTTATAGTCTATATTTTTATATATATATATATATATATATATATATATATATATATATATATATATATATATATATATATATAAACACACACACAAGATGCAAAGTGTTGCCACATTTATATTAATTAAAAATGTGATTGAATTAGTGTGTAGGACAATACTTTTGGCCCCGATGAGCAGCATTAATTCACAATGTATATCGATGTTTTTTATGAACTTGAAACCAACAATATTTTTCTTAACGATTCATTTTTGTAATTCAAAAAACGCATTTTCTATAAACATCGTTTGAATCGTCATCGTTTCATCCAAACTGCCAAGTGACGTAGTTGATATACACGTGTTCGAAAAAATGTAAACATGAATTGCCATAATATGTTTACCACACCCACAAAAGTAATATTTTGCTTTCAACCAGTGCTTATTACGATATACAGTTTTAAGATAGGACGAAACAATCATATATAGTTTACTAAAATATTACTAGGATTGAATTAGATATTTTATATATATATTTTACATACATTACAATACAACAAAAACACATTAATGTGTAAACACACATTTACATTACATTACAACAAAATAAAAATATTGATCACAGCGACGGCAGCTGTTCGCCGGGAGCATCGGGAAGAAGGTGTAGGACAGGATGAAGCTGTGCGACAAAAGGGCGCTACCCGGTTCGTTAATATATCTTAAATAAATGTATTTTAATCTATCTTAAATAAAGCTGTTTATTTGATTTTATTCATTTAATTCACATAAGAACACACAAGAAAAAAGACACACGCACATTAAAAGATGTAAAAAATAAAACTATAAAATAAACGACAGAGGAAGGTTTAGGGAAGGTGGTTCGTTAAACCTTACCGTGGAAAATCAAAAATTAAACAAATTGCTCTAAACTACACCACCTGGTTTCTATATCGCCATACTTATAAATAAGAGGTTATTAACTCTATTCTGACAATAGTAAAAAGAAATATATAATTCAAGGGTCATCAAATGGGATTAAACGACAAATAGATAATTTAAAAAATTGGTAATTGAGATCTTTATCTGTATATGAAAATATAATAAAAATGCGTTTGTCTGGCCTTATTTCCTAATTGTTCCTCTTCTTGTCTATCCCGTACTAGGTGTCCAAAAACCGTGAGTACGACTACGGGCAATCCGGTATCCCTATGCGAGGGTGAGATATTGGTTTAACGAGTTTAAGCGTGGTCGTACAACTGTTTTCGATAAAGGACAGCCAGGACGCCCTTAAGACGTAGTTACCGAGGAAATCGTAGAAAAGATCCCTGACATGATTCTCGCTGATCGCCGAACGGAAGTGCGCGAAGTAGCTGAGGCCGTAGGTGTCTCGTACGGAATAGCAATCAACATTTTAAATGATAAGATAGGTGTGAGGAAACTGTCGGCCTGATTTGCTCACGGTGGATAACAAGCGGGTACCACTAACAATGTCAAAGCAATATTTGGACCGCTTTAAGCGAAATCTGCAGGATCTTTTGCGTCGAGTCGTCAGCGTTGATAAAACCTGGATACATTGTTACAAGCCAGAGACCAAGAAACAGTCAAAACAATGGATTTTTCCAGGTGAATCTGCTCCGAAGAAGGTAAAAATGTTTCAATCAGCCGGAAAGATTATATCCAGGATTTTTTGGGATTTTAAAGGAATAATCCTCATGGATGCCTCAGGGCAGTACTAGAGTGAGTTGTTGTACAGATTCGATAAGAAATTGAAGGAGACACGGCCCAATTTGGCTAAGAAAAAAGTGATTTCCCATCACGATAACGTACCGGCACATTCATCTTTAGTTGTCGCGGCCAAATTACCCGAACTGCGCTACGAATTGCTTCCACACCCACCTTACTCGCCCGACCTGGCACCCAGAGACCTATTTCTGTTCCCTAACTTGAAAACATGGCCCGCAGGAAAAAAAAATCAGCTCAAATGAAGAGATTATCGCCGAGACGTATTTTGGAGAGTTTGAAAAATCGTGTATTTTTAGACGGCTTAAAAAAGTTGGAGAAACGTTTGGAAAAGTGTATAGACCTAAAAGGAGACTACGTTGAAAAATAAAAATAAATTTGTGAAAAAAAATTACGTCTTTATTTCATACACGGGTACTTATTGATCAACCCTCGTAAACCTATGTTCTATTCATATAACAACCGCATCTAATGAAGCGTGTAAACATCATAAACCATAAAGTTAACTGAGCGTTACACTAATATTTGAAAAAGTTGAATTGCTTTCGTACGCATCCAAAGCACTATTATTACTTACACTTTCAACTATGGCTAGTTTAAATTATATGGTAAATATATTAATCAATTTTCATTTAAACAAAGAATTTTTTCTTTGTCAACCATCCGAAGAAGCTGCAGTGTAGCGAAACGCGTTATGTTTTAGAGAAACATTTAAAAAGATCAACCAAATGCAATAAGATTGTTACTCAACTATTACAGCAAAAAGAAAAAGACTAATGTTACTCGATATAAATGCTGAAAAGAATTGTGTCAACAATAAAATTATTGAGTATTTTATGATTAGGATTTAGAAATCACAATGAAGGGAAAAATTTCAATAGGAATTATTTAATCTGCATGGAATATTAAAGCGAATTCGATGAGTTTTTAAAATTACATCTACAAAAAGGATAGGGAAATGTGGACTATTTATCTCATATTTCTGAGGAACTTATAGGCCTTATTAGCAATCAAGTAAGATCTGAAATAATTAAAGAAATCAAATCTGCGGCTTATTGTAGTATAATTGTTGACTCCACTCCCGATATTTCTCATGTAGACCACTTACTTTTGTGATAAGATATGTTTCGTCCTCTTATAATATAAAGGATAGATTTGTGGGATTCATTCTCGTAGATTAACATAACTTTTCATACTTGGAAGAAGAAGTTTTGGAAACTTTAACAATATTTGGAGTGGATATTAAAAACTGTTAATGACAATCTTTTGATAATGTTTTAAATAAGCTAGGAAAATACTCAGGTTTGCAAGCACGCATTAAAGAATATAGTCCAAGAGCGGTTTTTATTCCGAGTGTTAACAATTATATAAATTTAATTGCGAATTTCGTTGTAGAAAGTTGTAGCGCTGCTGTTTAATATTTTATGTCTTTGCAGAAGTTATTCACATTTTTCCTTGCGTCAACTCATTGCAGGAAAATTTTATCGAGTAAACGAAAAATGTGCAAAGATAAATAATCCGTCTCACTGAAAAGAATTTCTGATACAAGATGGTCAGCAAGAGAAGTCGCTGTATTAGCTACAAAACTTGGATTCGTCCATCTAAAGAGGCTTTAAATGAAATTTGTAATAAAGAAGAACAAAAACACGTTACGGTAGTGGAGACGACTTCACTTCTAAAGAAAATGGACAAATATGAAATCGCCTTAAGAGTTATGTGGAAAACTATTTAATAAAGAATAAATATTACTAGTAAATCACTGAATTTAGTAGAGTCTATCTTACTGAAGTCATTAAAAAAAAATATCAATAATTTTCGAGAAGAATTTCATATAGTGTGGAAGATGGACAAACTCACAGACGACGAAAGAAAAACGTGCTTTTGATGAAAACAAAGATGTCGGACATGAATTCATAAATAGAGAAGATTTTAAAAAGTCAATTTATTTTATGTCATGTGTGATAATACTGAGGCACAACTATCTCAAAAAGCTCAAAAATATGAAGCCTTTTCGTATATTTTTTAATTGGAAATTGTCAACAGAAAAAAGAAAGGAAGCGTTGAAAAGAAAAGAAAGGAAACAAGTTGAATGATATGTACAAAAATGACCTTGAAGTTTATACTTTGGAATATGAGGACACTATGATGAGGTGATGTCCATAGATACCACATCTATAGAGCCGTTAAAGAAATGTTTTACATATTTCCGATATATTGAAATATTATGAATATTAAGATTTTTCTAACAATTCCCTTATCCAATGCGTCCTGAGAAAGATCATTTTCTGTTTTAAAGAGAGTAAAAAATTATTTAAGGAATACAATGAGAGAAGAAAGACTAAGTAACTTGGCCATTTTGTATATAGAGCAGGAAATTTTAAACCGACACTTTCAAAATAATTGATGATTTTTCAAGAAATAAAGCAAGATAGAAATTCTTGTAAAATATTTTTTAAATACATTTATTTAATGTGTAACCGTATGATTTTTTTATTACTTTTCTTTTTTGT
The DNA here is from genome assembly GCA_031761425.1 of Cosmopolites sordidus. Lineage (NCBI taxonomy): Eukaryota > Metazoa > Arthropoda > Insecta > Coleoptera > Curculionidae > Cosmopolites > Cosmopolites sordidus. The sequence goes on along the minus strand of JARFXV010001766.1, from coordinate 121,647 downwards.
TAATAAGTTTATGAGGGTTTGCTTGCAACTTCTATTTCTAACTTAGGTTTGAGGGCCTTCACTTGATTTAAGCCGCCACTGATCTTATATTAAAGGAAATAAATAACTTTTAAATAACATTGTTTCTATTATAATTTATTATATATTTTATATCACATTTTCCATTTTTTTTTATTTTGAATTATATAAAAGAAACTGAATAGATACTATTATGTATGTAGTCACCGTAGACACAATGAGGCCCAACGTTTTCAGACTTATCTCGAAAAAACCTCGTGCATTTATCCAAGGCTGCCTGATCTGTATCAAATCAATCAAATGATTTACTCTTTCTCGCATTTTTTTTCGAGTTTGTTTTGCGACGATAACATTAATCTGGTTTATGTAATGGCAACTTTGCTTCAACATCTTTCTGCTTTGTTTCTTAATATTCTCACCAGAGCTAGCTAAGACTACAGCAAATACCTAGAAAACGTTTTCTTTATATAACTTATTTTGTAAATTGTTAAACATAATTATAATAACAGCCTAGATATTGTTATTATTATCAAAATGAAAAAAAGAGGTCTCATAATCGCATAGCTGATATCGCAGAGCTGCTCTAGCAAACCTTGATATGAGATAAATCACAAAATATGAAAATTTGTTATAGAACTTCAAAAAGTAGTATAGGCGCATAAGGTCGGAGTACTGCCTTTTGTCAGATCCGCCAAGGACCTGATAAGCTAGTCATTTTCAAAGAACCTTGACAGCTAAAGTCCGTACAAAACCAGGTCTATTTCATATAATCGATGATGCTATTGCAGAACAGCAGAAATACCACTACATAAATTAAATATCAAAATAATCAAATTGAATGTATTCAATACATTTCAAATTTAGCAGTTGTATTCGGTTTTCAGCATATGCGACGTTCGAGTCTCACAGTTTACTTGTTTGATATTTAAACTTGAAGAGATTTACCACTAAACACCAAATCACTTTTGTTGACCTTCTCGACGCCTGTTTCACTAACCATGTTAGCATCATCAGGAGATTATTTAATCATTTGGTTAGCGAAACGTGCGTCGAGGGTGTTTACTGGTAAATCTCTTCAAGTTTAGTGTTTCACACCAAAGGTTCCAATAGAAGAATTGTTGATATTTATTGATACGTTTGGAGGTTATCCTATATAGATAATACAATAATAGTATCTGAACGTTTATTATGATTTTTTGATGATTTTTTTTACCATACTATCGAAAACAGATCTTTTAAAAATCACCACAGTGTTATAATTGTCAGAGCTGTGCTTGCAAAATGCCGAAGCAGTTATATATCTGTTGTCAAGAGTTAGTAGCATCCCTAATACAGTGTAAAAATCACCAAAGTTGATGGTAAAAGGTAAGTTACATAACGATGCAAAAAATATGAAAACTTTTGATTGAACATTTTTAATGTAGATACATCATACTTCATGCTGCCTACGAAGATGGATTTATTGAGGGTGCAAAGACCATCTTTTCCTTAAAAACCGAGTTTACTAATTACCATGGTGAAATGAACCAGGACAGTTTCTTGAAATTGTATGAGAATCAATGACACAGGTCAACAATTCTAAACTTTTTTCGGATTATATTGATGAAAATAGGTGTATATGAAGTATTTTGTAGTCCTAAATCAGAAAATGATAAGCTAATTACTATAAAACGTACAATTTTTTTGTTACAGGGGGTCGATGATAGAAAAAAAGTAGACGACATATTTTTACAATCTAATATTTATTTAATATAAACATGTAAAACGTATTAAATGTATGCAAAGACATTACTAAGGATTATGTGAATAAAAAATATATTACATGAGATATCATACAGTGATAAAAACTTTAACTTTTTCCTCTTGTGTTTTGTAGCATCATTGCTTTTTAAAAACCAGCAGTAGTGGCCCAACATAGATGGGTTCCAGCGCCCCTGGTATCTTGCTTCCATCGTCTTGATGTCCTGGTGAAACTTCTCTTCTTGTTCGTCGCTTACTGCACTCGAATTTTCCAGAAAATAATCCAAATGGGAGTGTAAAAAATGCATTTTTAGGAACATGCGATATCTTAGTATTTCATAGGCTTTCAAGAGTTCATCTATGAAGTTTTTATAGTTTTCATCTTTCTTGTTAGCCAGAAATCCTTACAAAACACTGGTGCCAATTTCTTTTCATTTCATTTTTCTTGAAAAAGTTAAACATATGCCTTCTTTTCGTTTTGCATCACTTAATTAAAAAAATATTCTTCTTTTAGGTACTTGATACCATTACCTTTTTTGTCCAAGGCTTTCATTGGTCCAAGCTTAATATGGAGAGGCGGAAGAAGCACCATTTGTGTGTTAACAAGGGGGGCATATTTTATGTTTGAAATATCAGGTTCAAGAGAAGTTCTATGAGGCCAATCTTACTTACTGTAATGTTCTTCTGTTGTCCATAGACACAAAAAACAGCAGTATTTGTAAAAACCCCTTGAAGATCCCACAAATATCCCACTGATACTCTTCATATTTAACGCGATTTAGTATGGTTGCTAAGTTGTTATAGGTTTCTTTCATTGTCACTGAATGTGCTAAATTAATAGATGATTAAGAGATGATTTTTGTTTCGATTATGAAGCAAAACTGCTTTTAGGTTGTATTTCGAATCTATGAAAATTCCCTATTCGGAAGGTACATCTTCCACATTAAGCTCATTTATTAAACCATCAATATCATAACAGACACAAAGCGATCCTTCCATTTTATAAAAAAAAGTTAAATGTTACATTTCCTTTTGTGAAAAGTGAAAGACCTACATGTTTATCTAACAGGTTCCATTGTTGAAGTTTGGAACCAATAAGTTCCAATCTTTGTTTTGACATTCCCAGGTCACCTATCAAATCATTTAATTCATTCAGTTATTAAGTGAGGTTCGCTGGTAGTTGATAAAATTGTTGGGTTACAACTGGTATTCTCAGAAAATTATGGATAAGGTGATGAAGAATTAAAATCACTGGTACATATATTGCCCAGGTTTAAAAGCGCAATCGTTACCGGTAGTTCCTGGCTATGATAAATTGGCCTAAGTCCAGAAGGCAAATTTGGATACTGAATTTTGTTCCTTTGTTTTTCTAAAATTCCTTCTGTTTTAGTAATACAAATCAGCAATCACTTACATAGTGAGTAGATTCTCTCTACACCATAGGAACAGCAAACGGCAAACTTGCGATGCATTCGCTTCATTAAATTTACGTTACAACTCATACAGCAAACATGAAGAGCCCAACTGTTATCTTGATCGCCAGTTTGGTGTTTAAAATATATATTTTTTTTACTTCCTCGGATATAGATCTAGTTTGTGACTTTAAAATAAATCGTCCGCATATATAACAAAACTTATCCGCGAGATTTTTGCAAAATCGACGACTAGAACTTACCATTTTAAATAAAATCGACTTAACACTCCACCGTACTCTGTAAACGAGACAGATTCGTAAAATACTATTAAAATACGGTCTAAATAATTTCAGTTAACACATATAAGCAGCATCATCAGCCCGTATCGATCCACTTCTGATGAAGGTTACTCTGGTCCTATATAGTTAACGATGTCATCAGTCCATCGTGCTTTCGGTCTTCTTCACGGACGTTTGCGATCAAGCGATATCCACCCCAGGATTGCCCTGGTCCATCTGTCGTTCCATCGCCTTGCTGTATGACCCGCCCATCTCCATTTCAATTGCTTTACTCTTCCAAGGATATCACACACTTTCGGTTGTTCCCTGATCCATGCGCAGATCTTTCTCTCTCGTCTTGTAATACCAAGCATGCATCTTTCTATTCCCCTCTGTGCTACCCGAAGATTTTGAATTGATTGCGATGTGAGTGCCCAGGTTTCACGTCCGTATATAACGGGTAGAACGCACTGATCGAAGATTTTTCTTTTCAGAAGAAGTGGGAGTCTGCTCTTAAACTCCATGTTGAGCCTGCCAGCTCCATTTAACACGCCGTTCCACCTCCAAGGCGGTATCCGCCTCCACTGAAATCCTCTGTCCTAGGTATATAAAGTGGTCCGCAATCTCCAAATCCTTTCCTAAATCTGAAATTCTTCTGTCTTCAGCGAATTTATTAAACATAACCTGACTCTTTTTTAGGTTTATTTTAAGCCAGCTCGTTGCAGCCTAGTGTGCGTCTTTGCAGCTCCTCTGGGTCTTGTGAAAGATATGAATGATATGATCTGTAAAAGTATGAATGATATGATCTGTAAATCTAAGATGGTTTAAGTTCGTACCGTTGATCTTTACACTATCCTGTTGCTAATCCATTTTACGGAATACTTCTTCAAGGCCAGCTGAGAAAAAAAATAGGCGAAAATGCGTCACCCTGCCATACACCTCGTTCTACATAAATTCCCACTTCATGATCATCATGGTGAATTGTCACTGTAGCTCCATCATATATCGATCGTAATAGGTTTATATATGCTTTGTCTACCCCCTGGCTCAGAAGGGCATCCATTATGGCATGCTTTCAAATGGAGTCAAATGCTTTTTCGTAGTCGATAAAAGCCAAACACAGTGGCATGGTGTATTCGTTGTGCCTTTCTATGGCCAGCTGTACCACCTGGATGTGAACCATTGTACTGAATCCACTTCTGAATCCTGCTTGTTCTCTTAGTTGTGCGTCATTCTATTTTCTTAATATTCCTTTAGATATTATCTTAGTGAAAACTTTGTACATTACCGATAGGAGGCTTATTGGACGGTAGTTCTTTAAATCTTCCTGTGCTTCTTTTTTATGTAAAGTGATCACATCTACATTTTTCCATAAGTCAGGTACTTTTTGTTCTTTTTTAGGTATTATGATTTTAGGTAATTATGTTAGGTATTTTGAATATAATTTTGCCAGTGTTTTATGTAACGTCTGACTACCATCTTTTACCATTTCGACAGTTATACTGTCCTTTCCTGGCGCGTTTTTCATTTATTCTATAGCATTTGTTACTTCCTCCACTAGGATATCTGGCATTTGTTCTTTCGTGGGTATTGTTGTCTTTAATTGGTCATGATCTTTATATAACTGTGAATAAAATTTTCTGACAAACTCTAACATTTGCGTGCGCGTCCTGCATACTGTACCATCTTCACGCATTAAGGCATAAATTTGCGTTCTTTTGTTTTTCAGCTTCTCTTTAGCCTTGTTAATTCCTTTGTTTTCTTCCAGAGTTTTATGCACTAGCTACATGTTGAGCCGGCGCGTGTCCTCTCTGATACTTTTTATATAGTTTTGCAGAGCTCAGCGTACTCGACCATGACAAAAGAACTTCCTGCATTTCTCATAGTCCGTCTTTTCTTCATTAAATCAATGGTATCACTGGAGATTTTTGTCTGTTTGAGACATTTTTCTTCTGATGCTATCGAAGCAGCCGTTTGAAGCACATTGTTGGTGATTTCTTCATATTGAGCTGATATGTCTATCTCCTTCGGATCATGCGACACAGCAAAGCGGTTCGACAAAGCAATCTCTCTCATTGACCTTACCATTCTTTTGCGCTCTCTTCAACAGTTAATCCTGACTTTTGCTCGTACCATTCGGAGATCATTTCCAGGGCAGTATAATTGCAAAATATTGTTTCATCATTGATCATGATGTGATCAATTTCACTTGTGAGTCCAGATAGACTTTTCCATGTCCATTTTCGCTGATATTTGTCATATAGAACGAATTCACAATATAAAGTTCTTGTCCATCCGCAAAATTAACCAATCTATTATCTCTATTGTCTCGCTCACCAGTTCCATATGGGCCAGTTGCATTTTTACCAGTTCTTGTTTTTCCAATTTTGGCATTAAAATCACCCATCAGGATTCTGTACCTACATTTCTCCTTGTATAAAAGCTGGGTCACTTCATCATAAAATTCCTCAATTTCCTCATCCCTATGACCTATAGTTGGTGCATAAGCTTGGACGATTTGAAGCCTAAACTTTTTATTCAGCTGAATGACGCATTGGGCTAGTCGGTCAGATGTTCTTTCAAATTTTACTATACTGTCCTTCAGTTTTCGACTGATGAGGAATTCAATTCCCCCACATCATCCATTCTCCGTACCTCGGGTGTAGAGTACGTGTCCGGTTGGTTCCAGTTTAAATCACTCTTCGCCCTTTCTTCGTGTTTCACAGAGCCCAATAACATCCCAATGTATGTTGTCAAGTTCGATTAACAGTTCTTGCAATCGGGCCTCCGTTTTCATAGTCCGTGTATTAAACGTAGCAATGTCAAAAGTCCAATGGCAGTCTGATCTAACCCGTTGATTCTTAGCACCCTCTGTCTTGGGGCAGGTCTTCCCGCTGCCCCTTGGTCTCCGGGGAATGAGGGCCGTGTTTGAGGTTGTACTGTCATATTGAAACACCATGTTGAAGGTATGGACCGTAATCTGCCACTATATATATATATATATATATATATATATATATATATATATATATATATATATATATATATATATATATATATATATATATATTATTCACGTATGGGCCCTGGTGTCGAAGGCGGTATGTTGTGCTATTTATTTGTTTGGGGCCTAGGATTTTTCTTATGATTTTTCTTTCCTTCTTTTCAATGTCCTCGATGTCTCTCTTTCTATTCAAAATAAGCGTTTCTGTCTCATATAGACATTCTGACTTAATAACTGTGTTGTAATGTTTCAGTTTTGGGTTTTCAAATATTCATTTTTTGTTGTAAATATTTTGTGTAAGTCTCAATGCCGTTTCCATTTTTTGACATCTATCCTTATTGGCCGCTTTTCCTAATCCGTTTTGCATGATTATTTCACCCAACTATTTGAATTGACAGACTCGTCTGATGTTACTATATTTTGTTTTTAGAAATGGTGTTCTTATTCTGTTGCAGGCAATGTATTGTGTCTTTTTAAAGGAAATTTGGAGTCTTACCTTTTCTGCTGTTTCTTTTAGGATTTCAATCTGTTTCTGTGCTGTTAATACATCTTGAGCTAAAATTGCTAGATCATCAGCAAACGCCAGGCAATCAATTTTGATGTTGGTTCTCCCCAGTTTAATGGGCTGGTCAATATTCAGGGTCAACTTTTCTTCACGCCACTCCTGTATTACTTTTTCTAGAACATAGTTAAATAAGAGTGGCGAGAGTCCATTCCCTTGTCTCACTCCAGTTTTAATTTCGAAGGGCTCTGAGATCACCCATGAATGTAACTTTTAACCTTGTGTTAGTTAATGTTGCTTTAATAATTGCCAGCGTTTTCAGATCAGATCCTTGTTCTTTCGAGATTCGGAATAAAGATTCACTGTCAATAGAATCATATGCTTTTTTGAAATCCACAAATATAGAGACGAGATTTTTATTGTGCAGTTTTTGATATCTTCGGATCAACTTTAGATTTAGGATCTGTTCAGGGCAGGATCTGCCCGCTCGAAAACCTGCTTGATATTCACCAATTTTAGGCTCTAACTGTCCCTGTGTTCTGTCAAGTAGACATTGAGATATAATCTTGTAACAAGAGAACTAGGGAGAAGATATATATATATATATATATATATATATATATATATATATATATATATATATATATATATATATATATATATATATATATATATATATATATATATGAGCATTTTTTTAGTTGCTTGACCGGGACAGAGCCCCATTGGAGGGCATATGTTTCGTCCTTCGTCAACCAACTACTTGAAGGAAACTGTGAATTATAGGATCTGGTTCAACGGAGAAAGCAATCTCATCGGCAATATACTACATCGGCTTCAGACTATAGAGGTTATAATTTTACAGGTATCTCCTGATGTGAAGAGGTTTCTCGTAATGTGCATCCCAATTGTATGGGATGCACAGATGCAACATTTGGTGGCCGGCCATCTAAATGGCAGAAGTGGAGCATCGAGCAGCTGTCTCAGCAATTGATGATATTTGCTAGATTCGTTGTCTTAGAAAAGTACTCGACATTTTGCAGTTGGATCAGCTGACGATCAGCCATCCTCAAATGCTAAAGAACACTCACGAAGGAAAGATTACCAACAGCAATACACATACTGATATTCCTAGAAAATTCATAGAAGCGTATATAGGAGAAAGAATTAAAAAAAAGAAAGAAATTAAGTGCCAACAATATTAAATAATAATGTTTGAAACGTTAAAAAGCTGCAAGTGTATAATTTAAAATCCTAGTATTTTCAAAGTGTTCCGCAAAGAACCAACTGCGGAATCCATAAACATTATTAAATAGTAGTAATAGGTTTAGGTACAAATTGTAAACAAAATATGTTTAGCTTTATATAAAATATGTTAAGCTTTAGCTTTAGTCATGTTCTGATGCTAACTTGGTTAGCGAAACGTGTATCAAGTAATTTTAATTCGTTTTTGTGTAAGCGGAAAACTGATTATAAAGCTTTTATTCAACCCCAAAGGTTCCAAAATTAAAATCATCGAAAAACAAACATATAGTTACAAAATATAGTTACAAAAATAAGTCGAACGATGTGGATATAATAAAATAGCGCTGATTGGATTATTCTTTTATTGTCATCAGACAGTAAGAAAACCGTACGCGCTTCTGTTAATAATAAAAAAAAAAAGCACAATATGAAAAATGGGTTTATTAGAGAGGAGAAAAATAACTATTTAAATTATTTAGTAAAATTAGAGAAGTTAATTAAATACTAAAACGAGCAAGATAATATGAATGGTATAAATAACTCTAGAATAATTGAATTATAAATGCCATCTAATTATGATACATGCTTGCAATGGATCATCGATATCAGATATCGATAAATAGTTGACCTACTAAAGAAAAAAATGCATATTTTCCACTATTTGATTCAGGAAAAAATATATCTGAACATGCGACCCTACAAGACCTTACTATCGGGCTGTCCGGAAAATTCGTTGGTCTTGTCTTATGAGAAAGAGAAATGCAGATGATTTATGTAAATATTTATTTAGTCTATTATGTAATTACCATTATTATTTTCAACTTTTTGCTGACTTTTGCTTTTAATGGCAAAGAATCTTTCAAATGGAGCGGTTCTTTTGTTGTTGAATAAAACACAGAATTTGCGTTTATTTCAAAAAACTTTTTATTGATAATTGAAGCATATAGTATGACATTTAAACACGAAACATAATATCCGCTAAATGGCCACTTCTTGTGGCTCCGGAAACGTACATTTCTTTGTCAAAATTTTGGCATAACCGTGACTGTACCTTACCAATGACTCGAATAATTTCATCCTTTAGTTCAGGAATTGATTGTGGATTTTTCTTATAAACTTGACTTTTCACATAACCCCAACGAAAATAGTCCAACTCACATGATCTTGGTGGCCAATTGAACCCGTCTTGTCGAAAAGGGCACAAGTCACCACAAATCAACTTATAAAACAATCGAAAATTAAAGTCTATATAAAAAGGACACTTATGCCCATTTCAAGTGAAACGGAACGCAGCTGTCAGATGTTACATAACCTCACTTTATCTTTATCAAATGAAGAATCGCGAGCTTGCCGAAAAAGCTTATAAATCTAGAAAAACAGTGTTTGATGTATGGAACACTCAAAACTGTAAACATAATACAATAAAAAAGGCAAAATGGTTGGGGTAGCTCAAAAAAACCATAAAGGAAAAGATGTGGCACCAAAACAAACGGGAGCTGGCTGCAGGTTACTTTTTTGTTCCATATTCGTTCTCAACATTATGTTTGTTTCCTCACGATGTTACCACTATACCACTTATTTTATTACCACAAGATAATGTGTATCGTTGCTTTATGGATCCTGCATACATTTAAAAGGTATGGAGGATATATTTGAAGATGTCAAGTAAAGTACTATCCGTTTTGTTAACAATTTCGATAGCAAAAATGCCTAAGATACATACTTGCAGGCATTGATTGAAAACAGAAAGACAGAGAAAAAGGTCCAGATCTGAAGAACCTAAGAAAAGAGAACTTACCTTCACATATCACATTAAGATAGAAGGTGTAAAAAAAGAAGTGTGCAAAAAAAGCATCCATGGAATTTATGAGAAACAAGTTAGACGTTTATGTGATTTATTAAAAACAAATGGGCAGCTTATAAATCACAGAGGTAAATCAGAAGGATCACGGAGCAATGCAGTATCTGGTGATACATTAACTAAAATATGGGAGTATGTAGAGTAATTTCCTGTTAAATATGTACACTACAATAATAAAGATGGATCATCCTTTTTTACATATTATTTTTACATTACATTTTCACATATTCGTAAAAATTACACTATTTACACACCAGCCAAGTATGAAAATGTTATAGTTGAGGCTAATGAAAATTTTAAAATAAGAAGGCCCAAAACTGAAGATATAGACAAAAAAATGGTGGCCAAAGAAAAATGGTGGCAGAGACGTACCGAAGGACAAAAAAATAACTAGCTATTTTCAAGGGTCACAATTCACATTTCACATTTCACACCAGGTTTCGTGACAATGCGTGAATCCATAGATTGTTTAATCAGTTCTGAATGCCAGCTCTTATAGAGGATGGGCACCCGGCCGCCCTTACCATCAAGTAATACTCCTGCATATTCTGGTAAAGTGCCAATCAATGAAAAGAAAATGGTAGATTTGAAAAAACTAGAAACATATATTCCAGAGAAGTACCAAAATTTCTATATAGAGGTTTTTACATGGCTAACAACTTCAGCAAACAGTAAATATCAAACAAAATCATGATGATTCTTCTGAAAAAATCTTTGAAATTTGTGTGTACATCTAAGCAGTCATTTCGATAAAGATATCTGTATGATAAATACTTTTTTTTATTAGAAATAAATCTCACAAAAATTATGTTTTTATTTATCAATTTCTAGGTTTAGTTTCTTTAGCACTATAGTATTTTTCTATAAGAAACATATTTTTTGATCCTGAAAAGTTTTAATGAACGGACTCGTGCACTTTTCGAAATGATGGGTTCAATTAACATCACCGTTTCTAATAATAACTCGTCCAGGAAATTTTTATCTCAATAAATCAATTGTTTAATTAGCAGAGTGAAGTGTAGTGCCATCCTGTTGAAACCATATATCCTCCAGATCAATCACATTCATTCAATTTAGTCCATAAACATCCATAAAAATAGTCATCTGTTTGATCTTTGATCCATTGACAAATGCAAGACATTTTGAACGATCCAGTGGCTTTACTTCCTATGTTATTTGAACCTTTATGCCTTCAGTGCTAAATCATTTCACTGAGTCCCAATTGTTGTGAACGTCGACTAATGGAAATTTCTCGGTCTTCAGCAGCACTTTCACATACCAAATCAATATGCGCTTTTGAACGACCCCTACGACTATATATTGCTCTTCTTTTATCTGTCACCGAACAAGTTTCTTGAAATTTTTGAACAATTCGATTGATAGTGTTTTCAGATGGACGATTGTGCAAACCGTAAATATCACATTATTTTCTGAACTATTCACTGAACGCCCATTTTCATAAAATAATTCAACAATTTTAACGCGTTGTATTGTGTGCGACTCCATTTTTATAAATGTCATATATTAATGAGACTGAGACTAGACTAGACTGAAACGAGACTACACCTAGGCAAATTCACAGCGCCATCTATGTTTTGTGTTTTATTTAAGAATTAAAAAAATCTCTCTCAAAGACCTGTTAGGTCCATAATACCTTTTGCCAAACATTTTCATCTGTAATGTCAACAGGTTGTTTTTCCTCTTCTGTTTTAAATGGTTTGCCAATTAAAAATTTTTTTGTAGGGAGCGGAATTAATGGTGGTTCGAGGATTAGATGTCCGGTGAGTAACGTGGATGACGTTTTTCTTCAATGGTTTCTATCGATCTAATTCTGAACAGTAGATGTAGTATTGATGGTTTGGTTGCGCGGACGAAGCTCAAAGTGTCTCTTGCGATCCCATCAAATGTAAAGCAAAATTTTCTTCGCTGTCCTAGGTAACCCCATGATTTTTTTCATTGTTCATTGTTGTACATAATCCACTTTTTATCTCGTTAAAATATCGCACAAAGAGATTCGGTCCACAGATTTCGACCAAAACATCGTATCGTGATGGTTCCATTTTTTTCCGGTTTGTCAAAAACGGTGAATTTGCTAATATTTAATTTATCTGCTCTTTGTCGTTGTGTGTGAATATTCGGCTATTATGGCCTTTATTTCCTCGACATCAATGATAGAAAGACATCACACAGAATTTGTTGTATGTTTAATCCATATTATAATTCTGTCAATGAAATTAGCCTGGCTATGTTTTAGAATTATATGCAAAGCGATGCCGGTCGTTCTGGATTGGGAACAGCAGGGAATAAAATTCAATGTTACCTAACCTAAAAAACAGTTAAGTGATTTTCAACAAATGTGCTGATCACTTCCGTCTCGTTTCTCATGGTGTGCGCATCGTGTGAAACGAGACGAGAGTCAGTCGCCGTGATATCCACGTGCATCTTTCAATATCGTAACATTTTTGTTTTGTTCGGACGGGTTTTATCGAGAGAAAGTAGTGACGAAAGTCAGTGAAGTAGTATTTCGGTAGCCCGTCAACAATAATTATATAGTCGGTGGCCTGGATATGGCCTAAGAGCCAGACAACCTCTGGGCTGCTAACAAATTGAGCTGGCAATTGCCTCGCAGCAAAGCCAAAAGGATCACCTCAGGTGACCTCAAGCAAGCAAATGTGCTAAAGAATTTCTATTTTAGGAAGCGATTTCAGAGGTTGTGAACCTCTACATATATCTTAGGCAGAGGATTTTAATGGAGGATGATACTGACCGGGAAGGATGATACTGACCGGGAAGTAAAACGGGGTGTTAAGTGTTGCTGATTGTTAAATTTGGCAGGCTCAATATAGTGCTTAAGAACAAGCTCCCACTTTGTCTTTTGGTAAGGTTTTTGATCAGTGCGTGGTGCCTGTTTTGACATACGAAAGTGAAACATGGACTCACACTCACATCACAAACAGTTCAAAAGCTTGGCACTACAAAGCGGGACAGAAAGATTTGCATATGGATCAGAGAACAAACGAAAGTATGCGACATCATTGGAATGATAAAAGAACTGAAATAGAAGTAGGCAAGCTATTTAGAGAGGCAATGCGATGACAAATGAACCAAAGCAATCCTGGAATGTATACCGCTTGATCATAAACGTTCACGAAGAAGACCAAAAACACGATGATCGAATAACATCAGCAAGTATGTTGAACCCGAATATCGGAGGAGAGCTCGGGACCGCGCGAGTTAGAAGGATGCTGGGGAGGCCTTCATTCTGTAGTAAATCGACAATAGCTGAATGATGATGATGATGACATTGTTGAGAATCAAGATGTACGACCACTTACACTATGATGTAACAAAAGTATTTGCATTTTTGCAGGTACTTAGTTGTTCACTGTTTAAAAAAATGTATATCTGGAGGTTATTCCTCAAGATGTAGACGGTTGTTTTCGAGAACCTGGAAACTTCTGGACCTAGAAACCCATCTTTCAACCACTTACTCTATTCATTTTCGCTATCACAATGACTCTTTGGAGGTGAAAAATTTGATGCAGCCAGTTTTTACCAGTACCAGTCCTCGCAAAAAGCAAACCGTGGACCAGAACAATTTGTAATCCGGTGCAGTGAGGTAGGGGATGTGTATGCTGGGTAAGGGATAAGTTCAAATTCCAAGTCACTAATTTTTGAGATGGTCAGATATAAAGTGCGTGGTCTTGGTACAAGAGGAGTGTTTGTAGTCTACCAAAGCTAGATATTTTACGGCCAGAACAGAATGTAGTCTCTCTAGTTGAGCTGAGTAGAATTATGGATTTATCACCCTACCATTAAAAACTAACTCATAGTGAATCATTCCTTCAAAGAGCACACAGTATGACCTTTTTAACAAATCTTTCTCGCCTTGGTCTCGGAAGAGCTTGTTATCCGGGCATAACTCACTGATCATCGTCATTAGTATTGTTGAAATAAACCCAATTTTCATCGCAAGTAATCTGTGATGAATAGAAAATCAATAATGTTTTTTTTTACGAGAGTTTTACATACTTTAACCCAGCGCGTGGGGTTAAAATAAATAAATATAAAGAGTTATCCAATTTGTGCTTCGGAAAGAATAATTAAAAAAGCACATAAAGAATTGCAATTTCGATATTTTTTTAAATTTTATTGCTTGGACTTTACCATTAAGTGTGGAATACATAATTGAAATGTCCACCACGTGACCAATTACACAACTCAAGCCTTTTGAGGTAATTTTCGATGACTTTTCCGCACATTTCCGCTCGTATCTCGGCTATGACTTGACGAATGTTGATTTTCAACTGTTCAAGACGCTGAGGATTGTCTATGTAAATACGTTGTCTACGTAAACGTTGAGTATTGTCTATGTTAAAATCTCCGCCTTTGAACCGACCACACTACTTTTGTACCTTGGTCTCTCCAACTGAATCCTCTCAGTAAATGACACAAATCATGATTTTTTGAACAACGTCTTTGTTCTTTTTGAAATAAATGTGCCGTAAATTGTAATTTATCGACGGGCATTTTCAATTTGAATCAACTTGACTAACTGAAGGAATGTCAAAGCGAATCTAAACGTAAACATTGTAAATACCACACATTACCATAAAAAATACACAAAGTTGTGTTGCTGCCAAGGGTACACATTTGCTTCACATACATTCCAAAAATTAATTAACACAAAATTTATAGAGGAAGTAAACCTACGAGGTTTGGCTATTAAATAACGAAACTGACGCTGCTGCAGAAGAAGTACGCATGCGCCAAACGCCAGCGACCAACAGCTGTCGCTCCTGTAAACAAATCCCTATAACCGTAGCCTTCGTTCATATTTGAGTTGTTTTTTTTTGTTTCGCCGGAAACATGTCACAATAGAGCAACGAATGTTATGAAATTTCACTTGAAACTTGTAAATCCGCTACTGAAACTTATAATTTATTGAAATAAGTATATGGCAATGAATATTTATCGCGTGCACGTGTTTTTGAGTAGTTTTAGCGTTTTCAAGAAGGACGAGAAGACGTTAAAGATGATCTATGCCCGGGTCACCCTTCTACGTCAAAAACGGATGACAATAATGAAGAAATCGGATCGGAAGTAATGGATAATAATCTGACGAATCGTGAACTATGATGATGAAATAACGCCCAAATTCACCGAGAGCCAAAAAACTCGGATGAGCAAATCAAACTTCAAAGCAATGATGATTGTTGTTTTGATATTCATGGGATTATGTACCTTCACTGGGTTCCTGAAGGTTAAACTATTAATCAACAATACTACCTTCACGTTCGTGCTAAACTCTGTGAAAGAAGAAGTTCTCCACCAAGACAATGCACCGGCTCATTCCGCATTGTCTGTCAAAACGTTTCTAGCCAAGTACGGCATCCCAGTGTTATACCATCCGCCTTATTCGCCAGATCTTGCGTTGTGTGACTTCTATCTGTTTCCTAATGCGAAATGTGCATTAAGTTGAAACAATATTCAATACTGAATATATATGAACAATATTTGAGTCCGTTGAAGCTGTGAAAGAGAAAGCGACACGCGCTCTGAAGGAGTTGAGAGAAGAAGACTTCCAGTATTGTTTCGAACAATGGAAGATTCACATGGAGCATTGTAAGGATAGAGGAGAGGTATATATTGAAGGTGATAATAAGTAAATATTTATGAAATATTTATGCTTTACAGCGTCAGTCTCGTTATTTAATAGTCACACTTCGTATTACAGAAAAAAAAATCTGTCTTGTTTCTTTTAAGAATTATAAATTATTTAAATAGTATTGTGACACTTATCCCACCATGTATATTATCATTTAATACGTACCAAAGATGATATCAGCCAGCATAAATACACTCCAATAGTCCATAGGGATACGTTTACTCCACTCACAGTTTGTTGTCTTATAGAATACTCAATAATGATAACGACACACCACCACAAATTCATTGTGATGTGTACAATTGAACCCATCATGATCCAACCCATCAGTTCATTGAAATTATCTACTAAGTCACACATTTTCTTGTAAAGTCTCATAATGGTTTTTAATTTTTTTAGGTAGGATGATTCTTTACTTTGGATATGTTGATTTGGGACATCAGTTAGTGTGTTGAAGTATTCATCCTCCAAGCATTGTAACATGGTGTTAATAAAAGCGAACTGGTTGCCCAGCTTGATCAGTAAAACTACTATGGTGAAGAGTACCATGGAGAACATAAAAAATTCTAAATCTCTGAACATGTGGTACCTGTAATAGTGCCAGCCAAGTGTAGATATCAAGAATACCATATCTAATATTACCAAGGTCAGAGTTATCAAGTAAAATAAGATCAAAATAACGATGTGGTTGTTTCTTTCGAATTTCCCCAGATTTGCTTCATGATTTGACATTAGCTTGTAGAATACACCGTACCGATGGTAGTTTAATAAATTAATGATATTGACTGAAGTCAATACAAAACTGGCACCATGGTCAACTATTCTAATTGCTGGGTGTATGTTTGGGTAAATATACTGGTATTTTCCATAAAGTGACCATACATGACCAACAATTAATGTTATTATCATAGTACCTGCAAAACATTGAATTCGCCATCTATGTTTCGTCAGGAAAATGCTCAGTTTTAGTAGAAGAGGATAATTCTTATAATCATTTTCCATGTTGTGGAGAATTTAAACTGCGAGAAACTATATAAGAAAATGTATTTCATCGATTGTTGCGTGAATAATAACATAAACTCTATACTACTTAGGCTAAAGTATGATTGTTTTAATTGAATAATATTATGTTTTGAATATGTAATGTAGCTAGTTTTTGTTCAATTGGATAAAGTGCAACGAAGTCGATAACACACGAGGGTAGAGTGAAAAGTCAGATTCTTATTAAATTAAAGAATTTTTAAAGAAGTACGAGCGAATCTATGGGAAAAATGAGTTTCCAAATCAAAGACTTGAAGTTCGATAATTGTGACAACTATGCTCAAAATTTGAAAATTATTTACCGTCTAGTTTTTTACAAAAAAATGATATTTTCAACTGTTCTTATACACAGTCTCTTATGGCATAATGATTTTCTTATGGCATAATTTTTCATTATTAATCTTCCAAATTTAGAGAATAAAAAACATCACATGATTAAGTTTAATATTTGCAGAATGTTATTATATATGAATAATATCGGATTACTGATATAATATCATATATAATATATATATATATATATATATATATATATATATATATATATACTATATATATATATATATATATATACATATATATATATATATATATATATATATATATATATATATATATATATATACATATATATATATATATATATATATATATATATATATATATATATATATATATATATATATATATATATGGAGCATACCATGCCAGATCGACCACTTTTGTACCTGACCCCTTTCGATTTCGCTGAAACTTCCTTTTCTACCCCCCAAAGATGTTTCTCAGATTTTTTTCAAATTCAGAAAAATGCAAAAATGCAAATGCAAAAAAAAATCAGTTGGGTTTTTGGAAAAATGGGTCTTTTTTTAAATTGCCATATTTTTTTCAAAAATTGACCTATTGAGACGTTTTTTTTTTAAATTTTTGTTTTTAAATGCACTTTTTAGAAAAAAACAGAAACCAAGTTCTATGAAATTTTTCAGTTTTTTGATAAAAATCGTAATTTTTTCGAATTCCGACATGAATTTTTTTTTCCTCGCAAACAAACTTTGATTTTTTCTGTAAATATTCTCGTGCAAAGGGGAGTAGGCCGACTTATCCTTCTATTTTTTTATTTCATTGAATTTTTCAAACTTTTTCGCTTTCTCTATTTTAAAAACTTTGTTTATACAGTAAAATTAATTTCAGCCAATTATTCTGCGGTATTTTATTCTTAACTTATAGTATAAACTTATAATTCATGATTAGGATTTTACGGCTTATACAATGAACTCAATTTTGCTCATATTAATTCAACAAATAATTTATTTTGTTTTACTTTGACATTTAAATATTTTACATATTCTATATTCATCTGAATTAGAAAATTTTCAGACATAAAGACAACCATCTGTGTCCCGAATTACTCTGTTTTCCAAAAAACTGAAAGATAAAAACTTACTTAAACATATTAATTTCGAAAACAACAAGCCTCCAGTCTTGTTCTTTGTATTTAAAGAAAAGGTTCAAAGTGGTTGCCGATCCGTTTCACTCTAAGTTGAGTTGAGCGATTAAAGAGTTCTTCTCTTGTATTAACTCGTGTTTTAAACAATGTGCCTTTCATGTAACCACCATAAAAATAAATCACAAGGGTGATTAGGAAAAGCTATATCTAAGAACTCCCGCACTTCAGGCTTAAAATGGGCTGGCGTTCCATCGTGTTAGAACCACATGTTCTGCCTGACAATGAAAGACACATTTTATAGAAGATCGGGAAGCTGATTTTGTAAAAATTCGAGGTAGTTAACGCCCGTTAAACAATCCCGCCCAATCCCGATAAAAGACCCAACGAGAATACCTTGACAACTGCCACCCACACATTGACTGAAAATCAATGTTGACAATTTGTTTGCCTAGAATGTATTATCAACTGATCAAAAATGAGTATGAGTATGGGAATCGTGAATGCCATTTTGGGCAAATAAAGCCTCGTCCATAAGCAAAATTTTTCTGGCAAAGTTTTGATTCATTTCATGTTGATGTAAGAGCCACTCGCAGAACTACATGGCAAGAAAGGTAATTTAAAGAGGAATCGTCCAGTGAAAACCCGAAATCGATATCTCTGACATGTCAAGAGATATTTCGATTTTTCTGAAAAAAATCATTTTTACCGTAATTTTAAGTTAAAAATTGGTCTTAATATTTAGGTCGTAATCGCAACCGCAACAATTTTATTAAAAAAAAAATATCTATTCAGTATCAATCATCATAAATGTTCTAATCCTGACCTTGATAATATTTTCTAATTTAATTACATAAGTGGAAAAAATGCCTTTCCCCAATTGTTGCATTTTCTCTTTTGTGATGCTTAAATACTACTTGACAGAATATTGAAATCAGTCATTAATAAAAATACCTATTCTTTCTTTCAAACGAAAGAAATTATGCGTTTTCGGGTTTCCAAATAAACGCATGCAATCCTTAGGTACATTACACAAAGAGTGTAAGAAGGGATCCATGGAAACAAACAAAAACAGTCAAATTAACTTGTCAGTTTTGAAATGCATTACATTTTCAACATTGCATTTATTGATTATTAATAATTATTATAATAATATCTAACAATGCCTTTTACGAATAACGAGGCCTATGACATGTTGGAGGCGTATTTCCAATGTTTTGAAAATGCATGTATTGCAGAGCGGCAATATGCACGTCAATATCCTGAAAGAAGGCATTATTCGAAGGTGTTTACACGTCTAGCAAGACGCTTACGAGAAACAGGAATTGTGCATCCAGATCCAGTCCGCACCAGGTTACGTTCGATTCGTAATGGAGATAATGTCGTAAATGTTCTGGCTTATGTTGAAACCAACCCCCATTTAAGTATCAGACAAATATCTGAAGAATTAGGTGTTAGCAAGACACCCGTTCATCGAATCTTAAGGGATAACAAGCTGCACTCCTATCATGTTGTCTTACACCAAGCCCTTTTGGATAACGATTTCGACTGACGGTTAGACTATTGTCACTGGTTAAAAATATGTGTAGTGGAAATAAACAATTATTAAAACGCATACTAAGCAGCTAACATACTAAGAAGCTACTTTTAGCAGTGATGGTGGCGTTAACTTACATAATAAGCACTACTGGGCAGTTGCTAATCCACACTGGATGTTAGAAATCAACCACCAAAATAGATGGAGTGTGAACGTTTGGTGTGGGGTTTTGGGAGACAAAATTATTGGTCCCTTTATTTTTAATGGACATTTGAATAGTGAAACATGATGGATGACCTGCCCACTTCTCGCAGGTGGTTCGAAACTTCTTGGATGCTTCGTTTCCAAATCGTTGGATAGGACGGGGTAGTTTATTTTCGTGGCCTTATTTATCTCACCGGATTTGACAGTCCTCGGTTTTTACTTGTGGCAAAGACTAAAAGACCTTGTTTTTCAAACTCGTCCTACCACACGAGAAAACATGATTGAAAGAATTTAAAATTCAATAACCAGCATTTCAAGAGCGGAAATTGAAGCTGCCGTTTTTAGTACTTGTCGAAAAATAAATCTTTGCATTTCTAAGGATGGAAGGCATTTTGAACATTTAGAAAGGCGTTAAAGTTCAGATTCTGTTAATTATTAGACTGTTGTGCTGTTAATTTTATTTGACTGTTGTTATTATTATTATCTTCGTTGTTGGCCCGTTGGCCTTTAAACACGCTCCAAATTAATATGGCACGAAGAATTTGGACCAGTCCTAAGCCTGGGTAAAGTGTGAAGGAAGGCAAACATTAAGTTAATATTTTTTTAACTTAACGCAGGTAGTAGTGAAATAATAACTGATTTTTTCAGAAAAATCGAAATATCTCTTGACATGTCAGAGATATCGATTTCGGGTTTTCTCTGGATGATTCCTCTTTAAATTACCTTTCTAGCCATGTGATAAAAGCTGTACCATTGCATTTGAAAAAAATGAACAAAACGTCAAAAAACTATTGATGAATGTAACGCCATCTCGCGGTTTCATTTATAAACTAAATAATGTATCTCCCAGATTATCTGATTGCCCCAGCAATTGCCTTTTAAATGAATCCAAATTTTGAGAAAAATTTTGAAATTTGAAATGAATGAAAAAAATTTGAATCCAAATTTTGAGGAAAATCGGTTTAAGCAAACGGACATTAGACGACTTTTTATCTAAATAGGTAAAGCTCCCCTCACTTCTTTATTCGCGAAGTTACGATAAAATGTCATAAAACCAAGTTGTAGGAGACAGTTTGCTAATTATAACTGAGAATTTTTCTTACTCGGTTAACACTTGAAAATACACAGAAAAAGATTTTTAAAAATGTTTAGCTCGTCACGCCCTCTTACGGTCGTTTTAGTACAATTTTTTTCCCCAAAGCTGTGGGATAAATAGTTTTCAAGATACGGCCGCGATCCATCCTTAATGGGACACCTGGTATATATATATATATATATATATATATATATATATATATATATATATATATATATATATATATATATATATATATATATATAGGGGTATATATGGTATATATACGTTACCTTACGTTTTGCTCCACCCTATACAACAAAACTGACCGATTATCTTTCAGCAAATTCATTTGCAATCATACTGCACTAGTAAATTGAGAAGTACCTTTAGATCCTTCTGTTACGTTCGTATTCCAATACCTTATATTTTATCGTTTTTACTGTAAACATTCTAACTGCTGTTCCCAAATTATTTACCACATGTTTTTTTTGTTCATTTTCAAATAAATCTAATATTGCAAAATATTTACTCGATATTTTTTTAAGTGCGTAACTTTATTTTTCACTTTAAATTAAGCTGATATAATTATGTTTTTGAAAATACAAACAGACATAAGTCTGGTAAGTATTTGGATATACGAGAGAGAAAAGTTGTGTATATACAGAGTCGCTATTATACATTCTGTGAAAAAAAGTACCGGTAAGTGGTCAATAAAACACAAAATGTTTATTATTTATCCAAATTTATTGTATCGCCTTAAAAGTAGGCCCCTTCCGAAATAATACACTTATGCCCACAAATAATCCAATCGTCAAAACATTTTTTAAACGCATTTTCCGGAATCCACTTCAGTTCTTGTCGCGAATTTTCTTTTATGTCTTCTATCGACTGAAAACGGGCGTCTCGAAGTGGTAATTTAAGTTTTGGAAAGAGAAAGAAGTCGACCGGAGCCATATCAGGTGAATACGGTGGTTGTTCGAAGGGGTCGGTGACCTGAAGAGTCTAAACATCAAGAGACGAAACATGTGCCCTCCAATTAAGGGATGGGTGGGGCTTGGTCCTAGAAATGCTCATTTAGGTATTATTTATTGTAAAAAAAAGCTATTTAATATCAATCATTAAACAAAAGCAAATGATATAATAAAAATAAAACGCAAATGATTTAAATCTGTTGCAACAATTGCATATTGTGCTTAGGTTAAAACATAGAGGGCCAGTGACTTACTGAATTACTGTAACAAAACATCATAAAGTGTGTATCCGTTCTTTCTCAATATTTATTGATTAGAACAAAGAGTGTGGAGTTGTGTATAATGCGTCTGAAATGCTTTATTTATAAGAGGGCATAGAGCATTTAATTCAGTTCATATTGTCCAGCTTTACAGATTTAAATAACCGTGATGGAACTGACCGTTATTAGTTTTTTTTGTATCAAATTGAAGTGGAATTTCATGATTTTTTTATTATTATATATCGTCAGGGTGTACACATAAATTATAAGAACCCCATTCCTATTCCTATAAATATATTTTTCATAATGCCGCTTTGTTTTTGTTCTTCAGTATCTAAAGGGTTGTCCAATTAGAGTGTGATAGTCCCATAATTATTAACTTATCTTGAAAAACAAATAATGGAATTATGTTTCGAAAATAATGGCGTTCAAATGTAACCCTCATGTGGCTTGATTTGGTGGAATGTATTCTGCAGACCCATTTTTCGTTTACTTTTTCACCAATATCGCGTGGTTTATTTTCAACGGTGGCCTGACTGTTTCGTTTAAGATCAAGAATTGATCTTTCGAATATCATTTCGCGAAATAAGGCGTCCAAGAAACCTTTCGTGCAACATATCGATTTTCTGGCGAGATATATGACAAGGCGCATTGTCTTGTTGAAAGAAAGCATTGCTTATTTCCACATCTATCTATTCAGTCCAATTATATTCTGTTAGCATATTCCTCTAACGTTCACGATTAACAGTAACACGATTTTCATCATAATCTTCAAAAGATTAGGCTCTATTACCAGTGGCGTTTCGTGGGTTTTTAAAGTGAAAAGGCGTAGAAGAAAATAGTGCTGCTAAAGATTTTCTTGCTTTCGCCTTCCTCCATTTTACTTTTCGTGCTATTGAAACTGTATACAGGAGGTGAACCAGGAAAATGAGTTAAAGGAAAGAAATTGAACAGAAATAACATATGGTGTTTTGCTCTGAAAAATTGTTTACTGTGATAAATGCTGGAAGGGTGGCGCTCCAACGCCCTCCCTCACGAGCCGCCATTGCCCATCACTCTTTCAGCCCAAAAACCGCACATAACAGTGACTTTCTTATGAGGAGTTAACTTCTGAATCACTTGAGGTTTTCATCAGCCCAACTTATGTCGTTATGTTTGTTTATAAACCCATTAAGCTAGAAGTGCGCTTCGTCAGAAAAGATTACAGGGTTTGTCCCTAAAGTTAGTTAGTCGGAATTTCAAGATACCGCGTTTCAAGGACCAGCGTTATGCGATAAAATTTTGTGTTGTGCTCAAGAAAACGACGCCGAGACCGTTGCCATGCTGAGGGAAGCTTATGGCGATAATACCATGTCTCAAAGTATGGTTTACCGCTGGCACAAGATGTTCCGGGAGGGCAGAGAGGACGGATCAGGGCAGAGAGGAGGATCTCGTATGACTTCTTGGAGCAGTGTGAAAGTGATCAGAATTTTTTGGATAATGTGATTGCGGGTGAGGAAACATGTATGATCCGGAGTCCAAAAGACAAAGTGTTGAGTGGCATACGGCAGCTTCCTCGCGCCGAAAAAAGGCGAGAATGAGTAAGTCTCGTGTAAAGGCCATGCTTATAGTTCTTTTTTGACAAAAGAGGCATTGTCCACTGAGAGTTTATGCCACAAGGACAACCAGTGAACAGTAATTTTTATTTGAAAGTCCTGAAGAGGCTCCCAAGCAGAGCGAAACGCGTCAGGAAGGAGATCGCCAACACTTGGCGTTTTCACCATGACAACGAACCGTCGCACATCGTCGTCATTGTCACGGAGTACTTGCGATAGGGTAATATAAATATCACAAATATCTGGGACACCCAGTAATTCGGAACTATAAAAATCGGTACAGGTTGGTTTAAGGTGGTGGTGGTCAAGAATGCATTGTTAGTTTTTCTGTAAAAAAATCTTAATAGTACTTTTCGAAAATGAGAGCCATAAAAGTTGACGCAGTTGGCCATTATATTAGCAACATGTGATACGCTTTCTTAATGCCGTTTTCCGAGGTTTACCCAACAAAAGAAAGTTTACGAAAATCGGTTCCACAATCTCATGTGGAACACACAGCCACCTGCGTCTCCGCCTAAATGAACATTTTGTTAGGTGTTTGACTGGGGACGAGCCCCACCCATCCCTTCAATTGGAGGGCATATGTTTCGTCTCTTGATGTTTAGGCTCGTCAGGGTACCGACATATGCTCTCCCGTCAAGAATAGGGAGACTCTATCCACAGTCAACACAGTCAACAACCCATACTTTCACCGACTTCCCGGCGGATGGGGTCTGTATGAAATGTTAGATTTCCTTGGACAGAGTCCAATGAGATAACAGTAGCTGAGTGTCACATACACCCAACCGCTGGGTTCCACAATCTCATGTGGAACACAGTCAAACACCTAACAAAATGTTCATTTAGGCGGAGACGCAGGTTGCTGTGTGTTCCACATGAGATTGTGGAACCCAGCGGTTGGGTATATGAACGCGGTCCAAGGAAATCTAACATTTCATATAGACGCCACCCGACGGGAAGTCGGCGAAAGTATGGCTTGTTGACTGTGGATATATATGTGGATATATATGTGGATATATATGTGGATATATATGTGTGGATATATATGTGGATATATATGTGTGGATATATATATATATATATATATATATATATATATATATATATATATATATATATATATATAAAGAAACAAAATTCTAATTTTAGTGTTTCCTGTAGTTTTATAGACAATATCTTTTACAGTACCCCCAAGACAGAAACCAAGAGGAGTTAAATCGGGTCATCTCGGCGGCCAATTCCACGGATCCAAACGTTTAAACCATTTGTCTTGGAATAGTTCATAGAGTTGTCAGCCTACTTCTTCTGTATAGTGTGCCTGAGCACCGTCAAACTGCTTCGATACACTGTCAGTGGTTTTCTGTCAAATTCTGTACTACTGCTGTTACTATTTCTAGATAATTTCGTTAAGACAACTGTTCATCGTCAATAAAGTATCGAATTTGTTTGTCCTTGATTGAACAAAGAAACACTAAAACTAAATTTCTCTGAATGGTATGCTGAATCCCTGGTAAAATGAGGATTTTTATTGGCCCTGAAGTGACAATTTCGTCTGTTTAAAACTCTCGAAAATTTCGACTCATCTGTCCAGATTATTTTTTGCAAAAAATGTGGATCTTCCTGGAAACGAACTAATAAATTTTTACAAAATTCACTCTTTGAGGGCAGTCGTCTGGCTTGAGAAACTAAGCTTTAGAAAATTTGTCAGGGTGCTGCCGTGTTTCTTCACAATTCTTTGTATTGAGGAGAATGTGATATGCGACTCGTCATCAGCTCTCTAGAAGATTGTGGATATGCATGAAAATGAGCCAGAATGTAAATCTCGTTATCCTCATCAAATTCTATTTTGGTCAAATCCTAAATTTTCTTTTATCCATTTATGCTAAATTAGGATACATTACGTTAAAGTGTTGTCTGCAGGTGCAGTCGATAATTTTGTCATACTGTCCGTATAAAATAAATAAATTCATGACCATCGCATTCGCATAGTTCATTTCTTCCATTATTTACTAATATAATTACGTTAATGATGAATTATCAAAGTAATAATGTTAAATTCATACAGTTTCTTACTATTTGTTTAGAAGTCATGTCACTCTAGTCGGCCGTGGCCCACTACTCAAATAAACCATTACCTTTGAATTATTTTGGTTTTTTCCTTGTCAAGTTTCAATCAAGGAATCAAGTTTCAAGGAATCAAGTCAAAAACCGCTTATAATACATATATTATCACTTGACACTTTTAGATACAAAATTTACTGATCTTTCGTGTTCCACTATAAAATACAGGATTTAAAATTCCTACATAATATCTATTTTTAAAAAAAGTATACTATTTTGTAAACGCCCTGTATGCGATGAAATAATTATCATATTATATTATCATAAAGCCACCTAAGGAATCGTATTCAAAAATCTCCGAAATTCCCCTCTATTTAAAATATTATAACATAGGTACAGTTCTAATACCTTAGTTTTAAAGTAGTGTTTGAGAATGTAACATTTTACGAAAGTAGAATCACACAATGATAAAAAAATTAAAGTGATAGATAACAAAGTCAAAAATTATTTTATTCGGTTTTATTAAATTAATACTTTTTTTTAATAATTTTTTTTATTTAAATTTTTATTAGATTTATGCAAAATTATCATAAAAACAATCACAAACAATTTTTTAAATAATATTCTTGTATTTTAATTATAAATATGACATACAATTTGCAGTTGATTTAATTGACCGTCCTAAAATATATAATTGGTGTTAAGTTCTTCACATTTTTCTTTAAATCCATCCTGTGTTAATCGGTTTGAATATTGCATTGTTGCGATGTCAAAGACCTATTTCAACGACGCGGTAAATATAAAACACTGCCAAGAAAAACTGTTCTAAGAATACCCGCTTGAGATTATTTATAGGTTGATATTGCGAGTAAAGTGTGCCTCGGCAATAACTGCTTTGTTTTTACATTTCCGTCAACAAAATCAATTTGTTTTGTTAGCTTAATTATCTATTAGGCATAGCATAGTATAGTAGCAGTAGTATAGCATAGTATATTTGATTATATTCATTTATTTCAGTGTATGGTTCACATGGATTTGAATCAGGTATATATATATATATATATATATATATATATATATATATATATATATATATATATATATATATATATATATATATATATATTAAAATATAGCATATAAACAGGTTAAATTGTAAAACACAAAAAGTTCCAAATTATAAAATAAACTATAAACATATATAAAATATAAACTAGACTCTAGAATATAGAAAATATAAAAAATATAGAAAACAAAAGGATAAATACACAATAAGTGTATCAGATTTTAAAATCGAGCCATTGATCGATTCCAACAAGCAGTGTGTAGCTTCAAAGAAATCATTAATTTTACCACCATATGCTGTAAGAGGGCACTCAGTTACGATGTGATGAAGGGTTTGGCGGAGTTCTCCACAGTCACAGTCTTCCGCTCGTGGTGGTGACGCTCCATTCTTGGTAAGGGTGTTATACCCATATTTTATTGTATTCTCTGACGAGCCTTCTCTGTCAGCGTATAGCGGGAGGAGCAATATTACTCAAAGTGGGAAGCCAAGCTAGAGGTGTGTTTTTTAAACAGCCGTCGATTATTCTCACTGTCTCGTTTAGTTTGGTGGCAATTGTCTTTACGTGGCAGCTGTTTAGCCAGACTGGGGCGCAGTATTCAGCAACCGAATAGATTAGGCTAAGAGCTGATGTTTTAAGGGTATATGCGTTTGCTCCCCACGTGGTACCACAAAATTTGTGCATTATATTATTTCTGGTGTTTATTTTAGCTGTGACATTCTCCAGATGTTTTCTATATGAAAGTGTTCGATTCATTGTTACTTCTAGGTATTTTTTCTAAGTTGTTATTGAAGTATACCTGGGGTTCCGGAGGTGCTTGCTTGTTATTGTGGAAACACGACACTTCAGTTTTATTCATGTTTGGGATTAGTCCCCAGTAAGCTGAATATTTTCCCAATTCAGACAAATCTTCTGATAATAATCTGGCAACTTCTTGGGTTTGTTTGGTTTCGGAATTGGGATTATTAATTGGGATTTCTTGAGCTCCACTGGGATATGTCCTGTTAGTAGGATGTCGGAGTAGAATTTACTTAACCACATTCTTGTGCAGTTTTTGGGGAATTCGGAGTGAATTTCATCGAAACCAGAAGCCTTACAAGATTTGGTGTCTACCAGTGCTTTATCTACCTCTTTCGTGGTGAATAGTCTGGAGTAATCAGGGTAGAATGCAGTTGTTTTTCGGCGGATTATCAGTTGTTGCTTAATGTATGCGTTCTGTTGTTTGCTACTCGTGGGTTTAGAGAGAGCTAAGCTATAGTCACGAGCGGGTGGGGTAGAGTTACTTAGTTTCCTCAGGAGACTCCAGGCTTTCCTGCTAGATTTTTGAAGTTCATGTTACCTGACGTTTTTCCCCATTTTTTTTTGCGGCGCTGTCTCCAGACGATTAAGGAGCCCGACCGCTATCTCAGTTCCTGATAGATCAGTTCCATCTCTTTGTTCCATCCTGGGATGTATGCCCTCCGAAAACCACGGGTTATATACTTTTTGTTGCTGTTCTAACGGCTTTAGAAATCTGTCATAATTGCTGCTCTTTGGAGGGATCCATCTGACGACCTTGTCTAGCTACACAGCAATTTAATTTTGGATGAATTTTAACTGCGCGAAGGCACACATCTGATAAATTAAATTTTTTTGTTCTACACAATTATCCAATATCATTCTGGCATGAACCATGGGTAGCTTCTCATGTACTTAAAAATATAGCTGGAACAACTATCTTTTTTAACTTTTCTTCAGTTTCGTTCTATATGTAACAATTAACATCTGCGTTAATCAAATTATAGATGGTTTGTATACTGAAAGTTCCCTATCATAAAAAAATCCAGAAAAAATAGAACTGAAACGACAGATTGTAAATCAAAATTAAATTCCAGTATTTTCCTTGTTCTTATCTTCATCTCTTTTTTTTTTTCGAAATCATTTTTTGTTCTAAATGTATTTTGAATTCTTCTTTATTCAAAATATTTTCATTATTAGTACAATATGCCTTTTTCGATGAAAAGGTAACAATAAGTTTTGTAGCCGCGACTAACGGAGAGTTAAATTAGAAATTATAGCGTCTTTTGTATAGAGGAATTTTAATATTATCTTGATTTCTATTTAATTATTAATTGTATTTGTTCTTAGTGATAACAATCGGGACGAACATCACGGAATTTTTTTTAAGTAAAATACTAAATATATTTAGATTTGATTTTCGGCGAATTTGTTGAATATGACTGTGATTTTAGACTATATAGGGTGTTTCAGGAGTAATTGTAAATTGCTTTAAATGTTACAGTATTATTTGATACAAGGAAAAAATATATAAACATACTGTCCTGACTGTGAAGTATCGAATCTGAAAAAAACGGGTTTTCAGTTTCATTACTGTTGGTTAATTCAGGGGCGATATGCCCAATGGTATAAGAACAAATGTGAGTTTCGTTTTAGAAAACCCTAAATCCCAATTGTAAAGTATTGAATATGATCCTCTGTGCCGCTGGCAAACCATCGTAAGTTCCTTTTCTACAATTTACAAGAACTGTTTTATGAATTCTTATTTAATTTTTATGATATAATGACAAAAATGGCATATTCGATATTTTAATCCAGATTACATTCTGTATTCATTGCACTGTAAATTGACGAATCTACCACATTCGATAATTTGCCTTGATGCCTATCTACATCGTTACATTTAAAACACCTGCAAAGTAGTGAATGTTGCAGATTCGATGTTGTACATTATTTGCATAAATCGTCACTCCAGAAAGGAAGGAATCGAATATTACGCTC
The DNA here is from genome assembly GCA_031761425.1 of Cosmopolites sordidus. Lineage (NCBI taxonomy): Eukaryota > Metazoa > Arthropoda > Insecta > Coleoptera > Curculionidae > Cosmopolites > Cosmopolites sordidus. Next base: position 91,886 of record JARFXV010001766.1, on the reverse strand, counting down.
AACTGATGAATAAATCTCAGAATCTATACCCTTACAACTTATGTTTTGGCCTTCTTAGGCTCGTTTTTTTGGTCCTCTTCATTATCGTAGAATACCTTTTCTCATTGTTGGTTTTTTTTTCTTGGGACTTTTCGAATTTTTGGTCCCATTGTTACCTTCCTATCGAAAAGGCGTATTGTATTAATGATAAAAAGATTTTGAAGAAAGAAGAATTCAAAATACATTTAGAACAAAAAAGGATTTCGTAAGAAAAAGACGAGATGAAGATAAGAACATGGAAAACACTGGAATTTAATTTTGGCTTGCAATTAATTTTGATTATTTTGATAATCAGTATACAAGCCTTTCAGTATACAAAGCATCTATAATTTGCTTAATGCAGATGTTAATTGTTACATATGGAACGAAACTGAAAGAAAGATGACAAGCGTAGTTCCAGCTGTCTATTCAAGTACATGATTTTTTTCTTTATTTGGGTTTTTCGCCACTATCTAAAACTGAAAAAATATCAAAAAATCTGTTCTTATGTAAATAAAGAATCACTGGGTAAAAACAAAAAACCAAACGGAGGCAAATTTCTCAGTGATTCTTTTTTGTAATAAATTTGCCAAACGAACAAAATTTTAAAAATATAAAAATGTTCTAAAAAAATATACAAACTTTTAACGTTAACGTTTCGGGAAGTATTCTCCTCCCGTTTTCAAAACGAATCTAAAAATAAAGTATATTAATTTCTATAAATTATGAAAAGATAGAAAGTAAATATATTTTTTGTGTATGTCAATGATACTTACATTGACAATTACATGGTTCATGCCAGAATAATGTTGGACAGTTGTGTAGGACAAAAAGAAATTAATTTATCAGATATGTGCCTTTACGCAGTTAAAGTTCATCCATACATAAAGCTCATTAAATTCCTCATAAATAAATAAATAAGCATAGAATAATAACTAAAAATTTTCAATATATATTAAAAAAATTGTATTGCATTATTGAATTATTAAAAAAAAAATCAGGGAAATTTAATTATTTAATTTCATTCTGATCCTATGAATACCTTTCAAAAAGTAATAAAACAAATAATAAACGATTCGTCTTCTTTTAACGATTATGAGAAACAACAGTTAATAATGATGAATCCACAGGCACCAAAATTATATTCGCTTATAAAATTACATTAAAAAAGCTCTTGAGAGAAAGCTCTTGAGAGATTAAGTTCTAATTCTTGAGAGATTAAATTCTAAAGCTCTTGAGAGATTAAGTAATGCCAATTGGTCTTAATCTCAATGATCGGAAAAATCCGAACCTACACCTCCACGCGGTAGAAAGTGGGCACTTAGGTGGCAAACGTAGGTAGGGACCGAGTAGCTGTCGGGATAAGCAGCTCAACCTCTTGCTGGTCAACAGCTAAGGGTGGAGGAACTAGCAAGAGGCAGAGGGCACCCCCTTGTCCTAAGGTTGAGAAATCAACCTTAAAGGCGGAAGAGCCAGCAAATGGTCAACGGCATGAGGATGCAGAAGGCAACGGGAAACCACTGCATTAAAGATCTGACAAGGATATCCCTAGTACAATCAAAATGGCTATTTTCAAGACTAAATATTCCGGAGTTTCTAGCCCTCCAATCGGTTCTCCGGGGAGGGCAATCTTGAGAAGAGGTAAAAAACGCGAAGCAACAGACACAAGGAACTTAAAAATAGGTACGTGGAATGTGACCAGTATGTATGAGGCTGGTAAAGCCCACAATGTAGCACAGGAAATGAATAGATTGGACGTGGATATTTTGGGGATTAGTGAGACACGATGGCCAAGTGAAGGAATAACCAACATAGGGAACCATCATATAATATACTATTCTGGAAGCAAAGACACACGGCACAGAAATGGAGTAGCTTTTATGTTGAAAAAGGATCTGGATAAATCAGTATTAAACTTTGTCCCAATATCCGAACGAATTGCCTTACTACAAATGAAGTCAAATCACGCAACAATCAACATAATACAGGTATACGCTCCAACAGCGGATAAAGACGACCATCAAATAGAACAGTTCTATGAGGAAATAGACGACACACTCAAACTGACTAAAAGAAAAGATGTAACAATTCTTATGGGCGACTTCAACGCGAAGATCGGAAGAGGGAAAGTAGAGAGGGTAGTGGGTAGCTACGGATTGGGTATACGCAATGACAGAGGGCATCGGCTAATTCAGTTTTGCCAAGAGAAAGATCTGGTGGTTGCTAATACGTTCTACAATATCCCACCAAGACGACTATACACTTGGACATCGCCGCAAGATAGTGAAAATCATATAGTACGCAATCAGATAGATTATGTGATGATTAATCAGAGATTCAGAAATAGTGTAAAGTCAGTAAAGACCTACCCAGGTGCAGACGTAAATTCCAACCACAACCCCCTAGTGGCAAGGGTGAATATACAACTAAAGAAACCAGCTCAAAAGTCGAGACGAAAACAAATTGATCTCAACGGTCTTAATGACGTAACCATCAGAGAGAAAATAAAATTGGAGATAGACAACAATCTTAGCAACTTAAATATGTCGGAGGATAACAATAAGAATTGGGACGACTTTAAAACGGCACTAATGGAACCAACAGGAAAATACTTGAAGAGACCCAAACCTAAAAAAGAACAAGGTTGGATTACAAATGAGATATTAAACTTAATGAATACACGTAGGGAAAGCAAACACCAGCCTAACTATAAAAACATACAGAAACAACTTCGCCAGAAAGTCAGAAAAGCCAAAGAAATATGGTTTACTCAGAAGTGCGAAGAAATAGAGATCCTACAGAAAAAACACGACCAGTTCAATTTACATAAGAAGGTGAAGGACTTAACGGGGTATCAAAGGAAAAGAACAAGATCATTTTTAGTGGATGAGAAGGGTTTAATTATAACAGACATCAAGGATAAACTTGTAACATGGACGAATTACACGAAATCCCTTTTCGCGGACACACGATCAGGACAGTCAGAGGAACCGGCTGAAGAAGACAGTGGTCCAATAATAACAACTGCAGAAATAAAATATGCATTACAAAATATGAAGACGGGCAAGGCAACAGGACCAGATAATCTACCAACAGAACTCCTCAAGCTCCTAGAGGACGAACATTTGAAAGTGTTACAGAGACTGTTTAATGAAATATACAGAACTGGTAAAATCCCAAAGGAGTGGCTTGTCTCCACGTTCATAACCATCCCTAAGAAAAACAAAGCTAATAAATGTGAAGATTACAGGACAATTAGTCTCATGGGACACACATTGAAATTATTTTTGAAGATCATACACCACAGATTATATTCAAAGTTAGAGGAACATATAGGTAACACGGAATTTGGTTTTAGAAAGGGCCTAGGAACGCGTGAAGCCCTGGTAGCATACAATATACTTATGCAACGAAGCCTGGATGTAAATAAAGATGTATACATATGTCTTATCGACTATAACAAAGCTTTCGATAATGTCAAACATGACATCATGATAAAATTGCTGAAAGACAAAGGTGTAGACACGCGAGATATAAGAATAATCTATAACTTATACTACAATCAGAAGGCAGTGGTAAGCATTGACAACTACAACTCAGAGGAAATTGAGATTATGAAAGGCGTAAGACAAGGATGTATAATGTCTCCAACATTGTTCAATTTATATTCTGAAAACATTATGAATAAAGCACTTGAGGATGAAACAGCCGGCATAATAGTGAACGGAATACCAATCAATAACATCAGATATGCTGATGACAGCATTGTAATGACAGAATCAATGGAGGACCTGAACAGAGTAATGGAAAAAGTAAGAAAGGCAAGCGAAGACCTCGGATTAAGCTTGAACACGAAAAAGACAAAGTTCATGGTCATTACAAAGAAAAACATCAATAATGCAGAATTGCGTATTCAGGGGGAGCAAATAGAACGAGTAAAAAAATACCGGTATTTGGGCACAACAATAAATGACAACAACGACAATACACCGGAAATTATTGCTGGAATAGAACAGGCAAGAAGTACTTTCGTAAGATTGAGAGGCGTCTTATATAGCAAAGATTTGTCGCTGACTCTTAAACTAAGACTAATAAAATGCTACGTCTGCTCTGTACTCCTCTACGGAATGGAGGCATGGACATTAAACAACTATACACAGAATAAACTGCTATCCTTTGAAGTGTGGATGTACAGAAGGGTCTTAAGAATCGCCTGGACCAAGAAAGTAACAAACAAGGAAGTTCTGAATCGCGTGAATAAGGAAGAAAATGAGCTGCTGGCAGACGTGAAGCAACGTAAACTACAATATCTGGGTCACGTCATGCGCGGAGAGAAGTACCAACTGATACAAATAATTATGCAAGGAAAAATCCAGGGCAGGAGAAGCATCGGTAGAAGAAGGATGTCTTGGTTACGTAATTTGAGAGAATGGTACAACTGCAACTCCAACCAACTGTTCCGAGCGGCAGTGTCCAAGATCAAAATAGCTAACATGATTGCCAAACTCCGGACCGGAGAGGGGACATGAAGAAGAAGAAGAATAAAATTACACAAAATTAATTACCCAATTAGACCAGTAGTTTCATTTGTTACAGCTCCTTCAATTAAGTTATCAAATAAACTTATTAAAATCATTTTTCAATATACGAATTTTAAATAAAAATATGCCATTCTAAATACTTATGACCTTATCAATAAGATAAAAGATATTAATTTACAAAAATGTATTCGCGAGTATACCACTAAACGAAGTAATAGAATTTGTTAACAAATTACTTCTCAAAAATAAAACTAATTCAATAATGAAGCAATAAGTTTTAGAGCTGCTGTCAATTACGTTGGATCAGAATTATTTTGAATTTGATAACTCATTTTGGGTTTCTAATGACGGTTTGATAATGGGGAACCCTTTAAGTTCTTTACTGGTGGAAATTTTTATGGACAACTTAGAAAATAAGATAAATCAATATCAGTTGTAAATGATCACGGTACATTGGTCATCATGGTACAGATATATTGATGATATTCTAATTTTTTACGGGTTCTAATAGACAATTAAATCAATTCTAAACTCTTTACATAAGAACATTAAATTCACAGTTGCAGAAGAGCAACATAATAGTATTAACTTTTTAGATGTAACTATTAGTAGAAAAGACAATAAACGTGATATTGAATTTTTCATAAACCATCACATATAGATTTAGTTATATACAATAAATCTTGTCATCCTTATTCACAGAAGATGGCAGCATTTAACTATTTTATACATAGATTATTAAATATTCTCATGTCGATAGACAATTATAATAAATAATTGAATGTTATCAAACAGATCGCAGTAAATAACGGATATGCCCAAAACATTATAAATAAAATAATTAATAAAAAAAGTTATAATAAAACCATTAATATAATATATCCGGTCAGTAATATCAAAAATGTAGCGTTTAAAACAATACCAAATTAGTGTATTAGTGGTTATATACCAAATTAGTGTCGAGACATTTATCCAAAACAAAAATATAAATAGTGCTTTTAAAACAAACAATAGTCTAGGACGCCTCATTAAAACAATAAAACTCAAGCAAATAAACTGTATAAATTAGGAATTTATTTAATTGAGTGCGGGTCGTGTCGCAAAGTCCATGTTGGACAAACAGGAAAATCTTTCTCCACTAGACTCAACAAACATAAAAGAAGTTATACTAAACAATAAAATAATTCTCATTATGCTAACTTCTTAATGTTAGAAAATTTTAATAATAATTTTAAAATGTTACATAATGAGAATAAATCCAAAAAATTAATTCTTTTAGAGAGCCTAGAAATTAATAAAAGAAAAAATTTGGATATTTTGCTAAATGACCAGCTAGACTTGAATGGTTCGCCGTTATTTAATTTATATTGTCCTCCGAGACGTTGATAAAAAAAATGGATTTCCCCACTATCATGCTTTATAGCACTCTTAGGTCGATGGACACTTTAGGTTGTAATTACTTTTCTTACTGTTAGTTTAGCATAGTTTGTATTTGAATAAGGCCTACCTCAATTAAATTCATTATAATTAACCGATCATGTATTTTTTAAGCCAGGACATTCGCAACTTAACTCAGATTCAGTTTACTCTAAACTTAAAGCTAAGTAGTAAAAGAAGAAATGTCCAATCGTCTCGCTATATTTACTATGTAAAATCTCAAACAGATATTTCAAATTCGATACGTGGTTACGAATTGCAGACCTCGAGAAATGCCGCATCGGTACAGCCTTTGTGCTTTGGTAAATTAAACAAATTCTGCTCTCTGCTTTGAGAACTACTTGAAGCAACAAAACTAAACTTGAAGAGATTTACCACTAAAAACACAAAACGCTTTTTTTGAACTGCTCGACGTACGTTTCGCTAACCATGTTAGCATCACCAGGAGATGATTTGATGAGATTAAATTGATGAGAAATTTGATGAGATGATTTGATGAGATTAAATCATCTCCTGATGATGCTAACATGGTTAGCGAAACACGCGTCGAGCAGTTCAAAAATGCGCTTTGGTGTTTAGTGATAAATCTCTTCAAGTTTAGTATTTCACACCAAAGGTTCCAACAAAAGAATTGATCAACAAAACTAAATTAAATCATAAGCTCTTAGGTTTATTCACTTGACTGATGAGACCTAGACGGGTCATATATGGATTACAATTACCACAAGGATAGTAGATCCTTTGGATTAGATATCCAGTTTCACACAGATAATTGAGTTACAACTGTAAAATGTAAAATCGCAGAAATCTTGTTAAACTTCGACGTTTGCAAAAGTTCTCTCACACTCCTTGAGTAAATGTGAAAACTATAAAACTTGTTCATAAAAGACTATTACGTTTTAAGCTTGTTTCGACTTCTGTTTGTCCTCTTCAGGCAGAGAAAGATTCTGAGATAAGTTAGAAATTATTCAAAGATTTTCGATCCACAAATATGGACAAAGCAAACGTCAACATTTCTGCAATTTTAAGTTTTTCATTTGCAACTCAATTGTCTGTGTGAACCTGAGTATCTATTCCAAAGGATTTACTATAGTTGTAGTAGTCGTAATCCCCATATGAAGCTTTCGACCTTTCTGGGTGTCATAACTCGAACGAACATCTGGCGAACAAGTTTAAGAGCTAATAATTCATTTTGCCACGTGTGGCGATTAATAATTATTTTTTCTAAGAGATGGCGCTGCAAACACAGATTGTTTCACAGTCTAATCTCTTATATCATTTTTTGTTACGACTTGCTTTCGAAAAACTATTAATGTTTAAACAATTTCGAGTTATATTCGCATTATATTTTTTTGTGAGGTAAACATGGACGTAGTGTTTTTCTTGTGCAATTAAAAGAAAAAGGCGAGAGAACACCGTCATATACTTCTGGAAACTTACGGTGACAATATCCCAACGTCAGACGCTTGCGAGCGTTGGTTAGACGATTCAAAAGTGGTGATTACGACTTGACATATAAAGAACGCCGAGGTCAATCGAAAAAATATGAATTTGCCAAATTGCACGCATTGTTTAAAGAAGACGATATGTAAACCCAACAACAAATGACAGACATGTTAAGTGTTAGTCACCGAACCTTTTGGAATCGCCTCTATGCCATAAGAAAGATCCAGAAGGCAGAACAATAGATATCACATCAGCTGAACGTAAAACAGATGAAAAAGAGAAAAACGGTTGGCGAAGTTTTGCTTTTTCGGCATTAAAAAATACTTTTTTTTGCATCGGATACCGACTGGAGACAAAAATGGATATATTTCGATAACCCAAAACTCAGATAATCATGGGGTGATTCAGGACAACCATCAACATCGACCGCAAGAACGAATCGCTTTGGAAAGAAGACAATGCTATGCATTTGTTGTGAGCAGAAAGGTGTCGTGTACCATGACCTTCTGAAACAAGGTGATACAGTTAATACCGTTGTCTACCGACAACAAATGATCAATTTGAATCATGCATCAATCGAAAAGCGATCAGAATGTACTGCAAGATGCGGAAAAGTGATTTTGCAACATGAAAACGCCCCATCACACACAGCGACAGCGGTCAGAAACACCATTTCTGCACTTGGCTGGGAACTCTTACCCCACCCGCAGTACTCATCAAACTTGGTCCCTTTTGATTACGACTTGTTTTCATCGATGTTTCACGTACTTCCCATGAAACACTTCAACAATTACGGAGATCTCGAAAAATGACTTGATGACTGGACCACCTCAAAAGATTAACGGTTTTTTTGGAGGGAATCCAAAAATTACCAGAAAGATGGGAAAAATATGCAGCTATCGATGGCACATACTATGAATAAATCACAGTTTACCTTTTTCTCAAACTAAACGAGTTTTTTTTAAGAATTATTAACTGCCATACATGCTACAATGAGTATATTTTCAGTTTGATCTGGGTTTTGCACTTTTTTGTTTCCCCTGTATATTGCACAACGACTAATTGTTCAAATAAAACACATCACAAATACTTAAGGGTCTAATACCCCCCATGAGTGTTGTTATAATTACATTGTACTTATCAAGGATAATGGGTATTGGAATTTTTAATGTTATCTTGATTTTGCTCTCTAATCTCTTTATTACGCTTCTGGTAACCGATAACAATCAAGAATATGATCCCGGAATTTTTTTGCCGTCAAATGTTAAATATTTAACATATAAAAATAATTTTTAATCAAGTTTACATTAATTGTATAAGTATATTATATATTAATTTTTATGTTGATCTTTATGTTGCACAGCAATAGATAAGCGTTCTACTACTCTAAATTATTCCATATGTCGGTTATTTAAATTTCGCAACATTTTTATGGTGGCAAAAGGCGAGTTAATTATTATTCTGATAAAGGTAAAGGTAAAGTGTTAGGGTTAGAGGCGCATCAGCAACTAGGCTATTTAGCGACTGGACCTATAGCTTAACGTGGCTTCCGAACCACGGTCATCACCTTCCGACAAACCCAGGTCACCACCCCCCCTCAGGCTATAAACCCTTAGTTATGTGCCTAATCCATAAGTCTATCATGAAACCTACCGACTGGCGAGTGACCAACATAGAACACTTCTCAGAAGGAATCAGGCCTTACCCAGCCTTTAACTGGCGTGACTGAGGGATAATTCGTTGTCGGATTTTACACTTTTGCCTAGAAACAATCACTAACATTTAGGAAGTAAACAGACAGAAGAAAAACAACCATCCGAGCGCTGGAATCGAACCAACTACCGCTCCAATGCGGTTTCAAAACATATTTTATTTTAAGTATGACATTTTAGAGGAAAATTTAAAATTATCTGGTGAGTCTAGATCTGAACAGGAGATGCAGTC
>JARFXV010001766.1:0-80000 GCA_031761425.1 Cosmopolites sordidus | reverse complement strand
AGACCCGAAACTTTTACAAAACATTTAAAACTAAATTAACAGGCTATCAACCGCAAAGTCTTTGCTTCCAAAAGGAAAACGGACAATTAGCTCTAAATAACCAAGACAATTGCAAAGAACTTGCGAAATATTTTGAACAAATACTAAACTGTTCTGAGCCCTTAAACAAATTAACAACACTAAAACCTAAACAAACAAACCCAGATTCATTACCACCGAATGAAGATGAAATAATTAGGCAAATCAAGCAGCTTAAAAATGACAAGGCTTCTGGTGAAGATGGAATCACTGCTGAACTTTTGAAATCCGCTGGTCCAGGTACAATCAAGGAAATAACCAAAATTCTACAAGAAGTTTGGCGAACCGAACGGATTCCGGAAGATTGGGAAGATGCTCTAATCCATCCACTACATAAGAAAGGAGATAGAACGGATGTAAACAACTATAGAGGGATATCTCTTCTCCCAGTTTGTTACAAGATTCTATCTCAATGTCTACTAGACAGAGCACAGGGACAGTTAGAACCTAATATTGGTGAATATCAAGCAGGTTTTCGACCGGGCAGATCCTGCCCTGAACAGATCCTGAATCTGAAGTTGATTCTAAGACATCAAAAACTGTACAATAAAAATCTCGTCTGTACATTTGTGGATTTCAAAAAAGCATATGATTCTATTGACCGCGAATCTTTATTCCGAATCTTGAAAGAACAAGGACTAGATCTGAAAACGCTGGCAATTATTAAAGCAACGTTAACTAACACAAGGTCAAAAGTTAAATTCATGGGTGAGATCTCAGAGCCCTTCGAAATTAAAACTGGAGTGAGACAAGGGGATGAACTCTCGCCACTCTTATTTAACTGTGTTCTAGAAAAAGTAATATAGGAGTGGCGTGAAAAAAAGTCGGCCCTGAATATTGACCAGCCCATTAAACTGGGGAGAACCAACATCAAAATTGATTGTCTGGCATTTGCTGATGATCTAGCAATTTTAGCTCAAGATGTATTAACGGCTCAGAAACAGATTGAAATCCTAAAAGAAACAGCAGAAAATGTAGGACTCCAAATTTCCTTTGAAAAGATACAATACATGACCTGCAACAGACTAAGAACGCCATTTCTAAAAACAAAATATGGCAACATCAGACGAGTCTCTCAATTCAAATATTTGGGTGAAATAATCATGGAAAATGGGTTGGAAAAAGCGGCCAATAAGGGTAGATGTCAAAAAATGGAAACGGCATTGAGACTTACACAAAATATTTACAACAAAAAATGCCTATCTAAAAACACAAAACGAGACATTACAACACAGTTATTAAGCCAGAATGTCTATATGCTGCAGAAACGCTCATTTTGAATAGAAAGAGGGACATCGAGGACATTGAAAAGAAGGAAAGAAAAATCGTAAGAAAAATCCTAGGCCCCAAACAAATAAATAGCACAACATACCGACTTCGAGAAAACCAAGAAATCAAACAATACACAGATATACATAGCGATATGAGAAAAAGAAGACTTAAGTTTTACGGACACATAAAACGGATGAATCCGAGTAGGTTAACTAGACAAATAGTCGAATTTTATGAAAATAGGAGTAAAGCTAAAGTAGAAATAATTAAATGAATTGCTGCAATTAAAGAGGACCTAAGATCAGCAAATATTTCACAAAGTGAAATTCAGGATAGAGGCTGTTTCAGACACAAGGTGAACGTTTGGAAGGTTGGCCAGAGAGAAAAATGTAGGAAGACTGAAACAACTTGGTCTGACGAAAGGAAAAAAGCTCATAGCGAAAGAATGAAATTAGTATGGGCACAAAGGAAGGCTAACAACAACAAACGCCTCTAATTGTACTTCGCGTGGTCCACTAGGGCCCATACGTGAATAATAAATAATAATAATAATAATAATAATAATAATAATAATATATATATATATATATATATATATATATATATATATATATATATATATATATATATATATATATATATATATATATATATATATAGGCAGTTCATTATGACATATGATATAATAAAAGAACTAGCAAGAAAATAAAATTAGGATACTTGAATATAAGCAAGAAAAGGAAAAAGAAAGAAGAAAAACAGATAAAAATAAACATAAGCCAAGTATTAGTAAAAATAACTATAAATATAAATATGTATTACAAAATACACATAAGGTCAAAATATCATAAAAAAATCACACATACACCGTGCATACACACAGAAATCCAACCAGATACGAGGTACCTAGACGATTATACATCCACGTCGAGATCGTCGAGCCATTTCAGTGCAGTCGGTGTGGCATCATTGAGTTCACGGAGGCCACCTGGAAGACTTCTCAAAGGACAGGAGTTCACCAGATGGTTCATTGTTTGATATGGGTCGCCGCAGTCACATTCAGTAACATGTGATTGCATCTGCCATGTCCGGTTCTAAACCTGTTCAATCGACTCCAGGTACTTCTCGGGAGGTTCAAACCCAGCATTTCCTTATCCTGCATATTCATAACGTCGACATTCCTGGTAGGGTTGTTTTGAAGGGGAGATGTCCATCTTTCATTAAGTCATTTTTATTAGTCACCTTTCATTAGTCATTTTTCAAGTCTGTGATTATCCAGATTGGAAGGCGCGATTTCAATCTATACCATGGAGGTTGTTCAGGTTCTTACGTATGGGCAATTCTGACATATTTGCATCGTGTATTCTGTCCCATTGTTATTTCGCTACCTTCAACCTGCGCAGTTCTGGAGGAGCAATATTATACAAAGGGTGCAACCAGGAGGTGGGTGTTGATTTCACGGTGCCAGATATAGCCAGATATATTCTCATGGTGTCATTCAACTTGATATCCAGTTTATATCCTTGATATCCTATTTATAGGAGAGATGTCCATCTTTCATGAAGTCATTTTTATTAGTCATCTTTCATTAGTCATTTTTCAAGTCTGTGTTTATCCAGATTGGAAGGGGCGATTTCAATTTATACCATGGAGGTTGTTCAGGTCCTTACGTATGGGCAATTCTGACATATTTGCATCGTGTATTCTGTCCCATTGTTATTTCGCTACCTTCAACCTGCGCAGTTCTGGAGGAGCAATATTATACAAAGGGTGGAACCAGGAGGTGGGTGTTGATTTCACGGTGCCATATATAGCCAGATATATTCTCATGGTGTCATTCAACTTGATATCCAGTTTATAAGTATGTTTACTCGTGTACCAATACCCTGCTGAGGGGTAAACGAGTGTTAGCATAGATGTTCGGCGTGTCTGACCGTTCGCTCCCCAGGATGATCCTGCCAACTTGGGAATAATGTTGTTTCGGGTCTTAACTTTCTGTGCCATCCCGAAGATATGCGATATATAAGTGAGCGATCTGTCCAGGATGACGCCAAGTCGGGCTGGGATGGTGCCAAAGCCTTTTTCCCCCAAAAAGCACGTCCAGTTTAGTATATGCTTGTCTTGTCGAGAGATGGAAAGCATAGATCTCTGATTTGGAAGGATTAGGTATCAGTCGCCACTTTCAATAGTACCACTCGAGGATGACCAGGTCTCTATATATATATATATATATATATATATATATATATATATATATATATATATATATATATATATATATATATATATATATATATATATATATATATATTAACGTAAGGATGCTAAAACTGACCCCTGAGGTAGTCTGTTTTTAATAGTTTTAATTAAGTGGACTGTGATCCTTCGGTTGTTTATCATGTTATAGATCAGGCGGCATATTTTTGCGCATTTTGGCGGCATATTCTTGCAGTTAGAAGACAAACCTTTTCTTCCATTCGGTGTCATAGGCTGATGTAAATAATGAAAGCCGTAACGGTTTATAGGCCCTTTTGAAATCCTGATTCTATGTGCGGCGTTAGAGCTAACACTTGATCGCTACAGTTTCGCCCTGTTCTAAAACCAGCATGTTGAGGTATCAGTTTACTGTCCACTACAGGCAAGATCCTATTGTAAATTAGGCGGTCAAGGAGTTGCTAGCACATGTTTAAAAGTGTTATGGGGCACTAAGTGTTATATATCACTTTCGCCTTTCTAAATGAGTTCGCAATTTCCCCGGTATTAAGGATATTGGTATAGAATTTGATGTCTTCTTTATCACCGAGATATTTTAGGAATTCAGGAAACACGTTATCATAGCCGCGGGCTTTGCGTATTTTCATTCTGTTAAGAGTGATTTGGAGTTTCTCTGTGGTAAACGGGCTGGGCCATCGTAAATTTGTCGGTAACTGGTGGAAGTCGACTTGTACTAGTCTTTAAATTTCTCTAGCAAATTTCTTATCAACGGGTACGTCCTTTGTAATATGTTGGAATGTTTCAGCAACTTGATCTGGGTGGACATCAATAGTCTTTGATGGTGGACGTACTGCTGTTCCTAGGCCTCTGAGAACTGACAAGCCCTGTCTGTTTGAATTGTGAAGTACATACTCTCGGTTGTTTCTTCTCATCGTTTCTTTCTGGTCTTATCTAGGTTGTCGAAGATTTCGCTGGCCAATTCCATGTTGCCAGTTTCTTGATATTCTTTAAACTGCTGTTCTAGTTTTCCTGGCCAATACGGTGTATGTGTTTTCCGGTAACCTCTTGGAATGCTGTTTTTTTTGCGGCGTTCTACATGGTGTCGAAAAATTATCTGTAGTTTTATACTACCGGCTCTATAGTGGCAATGTTCTTTTTCAATTTATGAAAACTTAGCTTGAATGGCCAAATCACTTAGAAAAATGTAAATTAATCATCCCCTGTATCAGCTCTAAAGGATGTGACAACGTCGCAATATTGCCATCACAAAGATTGTTATTTCAAAATTGGGACAAAAGTTGTTTTGGTCTTTCAGGTTTCGCCTCGTGCATTTAAGTTCGCTTTATAGCCCAAAAATATATTCTACGTGAATATCAGGATATGGTTCTAAAAAGTATATTTACGGGCAACGATAGCCAAAAGGTCGCTTTCATATCGGCAAGCTGTTCGTCAAAGACGTTTGGATACGGGTAGTATAGTTATAAAATTGCAAGAATGTGAGCGTGAGCCAGAAATCAGCCTTAAAGTCGAAAAACAAATTTTACATCTTGTCGAAGATAATTCTACTAGAAGTATTTGAAGTGTTGCTCAAGAAGTTGAAGTTGAACAAAAATACAATTACTTAACCCTTATCATGTACAAAGGATACAAGCACCCTTACCAGATGATTTTCTTACACCGGCAGAAACATTGAGAATGGTTTATTGGCTAAAACAAAAGGAATCCAAATTTTTGTTCAATATTTCATGAACCAAAGAAGCTTCTTTCACGAGGAATTGGGTGGTGGATATTTTGAAGAGTTTTCCTCCATAAAGATATTACTCATCAAAAGAGAAAGAGAAGAACCCATTGCCATTCCGAAATTTTGTAGATAATAATTAGTTTCTAACTGAAAATATGTGTAATGTCTGAATGATTGTGGCGTGTTCATATATATTTTTTTCTTTATTTGGGTTTTCCCCACGATCTAAAACTCAAAAAATATCAAAATATCTGTTCTGGGTAAAAAAATCACTGGGTAAAAACAAAAAAACCAAACGGAGACAAATTTCTCAGTGATTCTTTTTTGTAAAAAATTAACGTTAAACGTTAACGTTAAAAGTTTGTATATTTTTTTTAGAACATTTTTATATTTATAAAATTTTGTTAGTTAGGCAAATTTACTACAAAAAAGAATCACTGAGAAATTTGTCTCAGTGATTCTTTCTTTACATAAGAACAGGTATTTTTGATACTTTTTGAGTTTTAGATAGTAGCGAAAAACCTAAATAAAGAAAAAAATATGAAAATATGTGGTTTTTAAACATACGAATTAATAATTCCAAAATTGAATTTATATTTAGTTTAGTGCGGTTTTAATGTTGTGACATGTTATAATCTCTTTCTAATTATTAAAAGTGATTTATCAACTGGTATATTAGTAAATAAACTCACCACGTCAAAACTAACCGTTAAACTTTGGTTTCTAATTTTAATGTTGGAATTTTTTTCTAAAAAATCTGACTTATTTTTAATATATGAATTTGTTTTACCCGAAAGTGGATTTAAAATGTTTAATACAAATGTTGCTAAACCAAAAAAAAATATATATATTCTTCGCTAAACTGGGTCTATTATCACGAAGATTTACATACAATTGATCCAAAAGGTTTGAGTAATACTGTCCTGTTATTGTTTTACCGGTTTGAAGGTAATCAATTAACCAAACCTTTTTGGTCGATTTTGACCACTTTGGCTGCTTTGGAGCTGAACAACCGGGTTCAGTCCATCCTGCGGTTTGTTGTCGCAATTCAGGATTATTGTGGTAAACCCAAGTCTCATCCATAGTTATAAATGATGCACCAGTTGCAAAATACGGCACCCATCTTGTGCATAGCTTTCCCAAGCCCAATTATTTTTTCAAAATATAAAACACCCGTTCAGTTGAGATGTCCATTTGCTTAGCAATTTCACTCAATGTCAGCTGTCTATTATCTATAACCATATCAAGTATAGAATTAATTATTTGTTTAGTAGTTGCACTTATTAGATATTCAAAACGAGGATCATTATCCAGGTTTGTACGACAACGTTGAAACTCACCTGCCCACTTATAAACCATTGTTATTAAAGGAGCAGACTCCCTTAATACATTTACCATTTTACTATGAATTTCCATTGCCTTTAAACCTTTTTTTTTACAGAGAATTTAATCACTGAAGGATTTCATTTTATATATTTTCCATTTTAAAAAACAACACTGATACTGTTACTTTAAGCTGCTGTTTTTGTACGAATGAATTGACAGATCGACTTGAAACTTCACATATGAAGGATGAATTATATAGTATTGTTGCTGCTCTATAGGTGTCGCTTCGCGAACTTTTCAATTGGCCTAGTATTAAACTCGAAAACCCTCTTACAGGGGTTTTAATTACATATAATTGTCTACTCTATTCATAAGTTAATATTTCTTAGTATAAATAGGATGTGTTGATTATGTTGTTCCATTATTTCAAAACGTTTCAGTAAAATGATAAATATATTTTCATATACACTGTCAGTATAGGCAATTATCCAAATGAAATGTGGCAAAGCGGTCTAACAAGTTCTACATTTTTATTTTAATGCAATGACGAAAGACTTTTAAAAAATATGTATTTGTTTTGAAAACATATTATATATTATCTAATTACTACTAACTAAAATAGATTATTAGGGTTTAGCGATTCAGATGGGCGGGACACGTGGCGAGCAAGCAAGAAAGTCGAATATCAAAGAGAATTATGAAGGCAGGCAGGCCACATGATGGCAGGATAATGTCAAGAGATGATGAAGGACTACTACACGCCAAAAACGGACAAGGAGTTGCCGGAGATCGATCTGGTTGGAAGGGAAAGCTGAAAAAGGTCAAGGCTCACTCTCGGGCAGTAGTTCCACAGGAAGAAGTAGAGATAGAAAAATAAAATAGATTATTAGCTATTTGTTATTAGGTAACAACATTTCTTTAGCAATATTACCGTTTGCGAAGAAAATACCTGCCTTCTTCAAGTATATTTTCAGTAAATTCTTCCGGATCTGGTTAGCAGAAAACTATGTTAAATGTTTTAAATAAGCATAATTGATTTTCGCTATGTTAAGTACCATCTGCCAGGACGGTACCTAACCAAGCAGTTAAGTGTTGGGTTCACAAATCAAACAAGTTTTTTCCGGGAGTTCATCCGGTTGTCGAATTGATCTGTCGGGAGCTTGCAGGTTATATGTGTATATATATATATATATATATATATATATATATATATATATATATATATATATATATATATATATATATATATATATATATATATATATATATATATATATTTGGACAGCTCAGGACCGCAAAAGTTGGAAGCATGCTGAAGAGGCATTCATCCTGCAGTCGATGGACACGAGCTGATGATGCTGTTCGGAATGTGTCCTTTCATTTTCGAAGTCTACCTTGGTAACTCGATTATCGGTATGGCCTCGGTAATGTGCAGTATAGTACCTTCCTGCTACCTCCTGTGGATGTGTACATACCATCTAATTCTCGGTGGCTTTATGTGGCATACTGCATCTCTTTGACTGAATAACTGTCAGATTTCGACTTAACCTATATAGGACAAACATCAACAGTACTGCAAGACAGAATTACCAGACACAAAAGTGATTATAGATTGGAAAAAAACCCTGCGCTTTTACAGAACTGCATCTCTTTGACTGAATAACTGTCAGATTTCGACTTAACCTATATAGGACAAACATCAACAGTACTGCAAGACAGAATTACCAGACACAAAAGTGATTATAGATTGGAAAAAAAACCTGCGCTTTTGCAGAACATGTCATTGAAACTAACCCCATCATGAATTTTCAAAATACTGAAATTATATGTCAAGAGGGTAATATTAACAAAAGGCGGTTCCTGGAAATGGTTGAAATCCACTTGGACAACCACGTCTCTCAACAAATCTCAACAAATAAAGAGACGTAGACGATCTCAGCATTATTTATTCGTATCTATTAACAACACTCAACGAATCAAATTAATCTGCCAACAATTCTACATCTATCCATAAAAAACTTATGTTGGAATGGAGTCTGCTTCGCGAATGTCGATAAAATCCCATTTTACGCCGTGTGTTCGTTCTTTCGACAGTGTTTTTAAAGTTTAATAATAAATCACACGACATCTTCAAATAAAGTTTTAATGTAATAAAATTGGACAAACAGAAAATGGACCTGATGTTTTTTAATAACTTGAACCAAATAGAACTTGCTTTGCACGTAAGTTAAAATCAATTAATGTAACAAATAAAATAAATAAAAAAAACTGATAATTAGTACGATTTAAGTAACCAACAATTTATTAAAACTCATTAGCCATAAGATGTGAAATTATAATAATCCACTCTGTATTGCAGCCTTGAAAAAGACAAAAGACAAAAGGAAAAAGGTTTGTGAAAAAAGAGTTTCATTAAAAAATCCGCTACCGCTACCCCAAGAAAATTGATATATATATATATATATATATATATATATATATATATATATATATATATATATATATATATATATATATTCGGAAGCCGTCCTCTTTTTCGTTTCCCGCTGATTTTTTCTTTAATGCATAAGTTCTCCATCAGACTCAACTGGTTGGTAATAGGGGTCTGTGAAACAGTCTAGGGTGCTGACTCTTAGAATGTAATAAATGTCTGAGCAAAGTCCGCAGTCTAATAAAGAGCACTTACAAATTCTACCTCCACGTCCCTGGCATATTCCCGGGACGTACATTAATGAGTTGGACGCAGCTAACGGAGATGGGTAAGAGCGAATCCCCGGGACCTAAAAACTGGAAGCCATCAACTAAGACATGTTAACTCCTACATAAGAGTTCCTGGTCGTCTAGGTTAGAGAGTATAGTGTAGGTCTAATAGTTCCGCCCAGGAAAATAAATATTTATTAAACATAAAAATTTTGCTGCAAAATCTTTAACACAGTCTCGGATTGGATTGATTCAATATAAACAGACTCAATAACGAAATATGGACATGGGATTTGGTTCATTCAACATACTTATACCAGTAGAGGACAAAACAGGGGAAGAGCATTGACAAGCGAGATAGATAAGACTCCCAGAAACGACATTAAGTTGTTTTAGAGAGCTTCAAGTTTTTGAAATGCGGCTATTCAGAAGAATACTACGAACATTTCTATAGCTAGTCACAAATGAAGAGGTTCTACGTAGAATATCCACCAAAAGATGTCTAATAACAACCACCAAGATACGCGAATTGGAATACTTCGGGCATATAATGAGAGGACAGCGTTACGTCAACTGTTGGGATTGATTTTTTCAGGGAAAAATAAAGGAGAAAAGAAGAGAGGGGGAGCAGTTATTTGGAGCAGCTGTGGATGGAGTGAAGGTAGTCATGATCGTAACGAACTTTTGTATGAAGACCTTCATGATAAGAAGAAGTAAATGATGTGACAATCGTTGGAAAACTTAAGCTAAGTTGTGTGTTTATGCTTAATACGAAAATTTCATATTGATTTTCCATTGAAAAAACTTACGTAATGACGACAACAAAAAACAGTACCTTAATTTTTGAAAAAAAACGGAAGTTTTTTAAAAGGTACATTCGACATAAAAATGCTGCAAAGTCAAAGATTTAGTTCATAACTAAATTTATTTTATTCAGATATTCGCCACAGTTAAATAGTTATTCTAGTTTATATCGGTTTTTATTGGTATGTTAAAGTTTATGCGACTTTTTAGACCTATTTTAAAAGTGATGTATCATTGAAGATAGCGCAATAGGCACTGTTCCAAAACAAAATATAAATTGTGCAGGTGTACTCAACAAGCTTTCGTATCCAAATTTTTAGCACACGCCTATCTCGATTACGTCATTTGGCAGTAGGAGTGAAACGATGACGACTCAATCGATGTTTGAAAAAAATGCGTTTATGCACTGGCTGGATGATTTACTAAAAATAAACCTCCGTATGTGATATTTAAATTGCTATCCAACAGTAGGCTGATACATAGTTTTGTGTATTTCTTAGGAACAGTCACAGAAAATGTAACTATAAAATGTCAACTGTAAAAATTAAAACCATTTGATATAATGCAGTGGGTGCCTCGGGTACTATTGTATCTCAGCCAATTTGCACTTTTGTCTTCTAGATCAGCGATTTCCAAAACGGGAGGTGCAGACTAGTTCAGAAGGAGGCACCAGATAAGAATTAATAAACTTTCATAACATATATTAAATTTTATAACCTCTAAAACATTTGCTGCCAACTATTTCATTCTAAGATGAATAAATACGAATACTGATATACCGTTTGTGGCCACTATACCGTTTATGGCCACTTTGCGATTTATAATAAAATATTAAGTATTTAGTATATTTATAGGGTTTTTTGATATGTTGGCAACGCTGTGAACTCTTTACTCATTAAAAGTATAAAAGGATTCAGAAATTATTGAAAACATATCTGGATGCGTGGTGTATCTCGGAAGAACGACTCTGATAAGTAAATCATTGATATTTATCAAAAATCATAGTATTCTTTAAATGTTTATGTTATATACTACTTAAATAAGTTAATAGTTAATAAAAAAAAAATTACCGATAATAACCTAAAATATCAATAAAATAGCCATGACCACAACTGGCACATCAAAAACATACAAGTGTTACTTTGGTCATACATTTGGTGTATACGTTTTCCAGTTTTGGCTCCAATACTTATTTATTTAATATATTACGTTATTTACGCGTATATTATTCAATTATTAATGCTTAAATAGTCAATAAAGGATTTTAATCAATAAACTAAGAATATTTTTTTTTTATTATTTCATATTTTATAGGTTAAAATGCCATCGAGAATAAAATAGAAGACCGTGAAGAAAATTCCTAAATCAACAAACGCTACAATTAGTAAACCTAAAAGGACATTTTTTACTTATTCCAAAACTGATTTAAAGAAAGTCTTGGAGTTAATTAAAAATGGGATCGCTAGTAATTCCCAAAACCATCAAAGTATATCTAACGAACCTGATTCACAAAAATCGGCGCAAGTTTTATCTCATCTAGAATACGTTGAAAGCAAAATAGATACTGATCTTTTACAACATTTCAAAAATGTAAGAGCTATTGGTTTTGGTTGGGAAACTGAAGATAAATGCGAGATTTTGTATGATTTTTGGGTCGAGGCTGTAAAAGATAATGCAGATGAGGAAAATGAATTGTAATCTTCATCTTGTCTTCCTCTAGCACCTGAAGATCTTTCTCCTTTGATTTCCAACGATAATAATGTTATTGAATTTTCGTTTCCTGAGTTTTTTTCGCCTAACTTTAATGAACGCGAATACGATTGAAAAAAACATACTTGAAATATAATCTTTTAATATTGATTTTTTTCAGATATCGATCCTTCGATTGTTTAATCTTTTTTTATTTCTGTATTAATTTGATTACTTTTTTGCCCTTTTTTAGTCGAAGAACAATTGGAACCTTGTAAGTCTCATATTCCTGACCAAAATTCCTATTGATGGAGTACTTTTTTTGCATGAATCTCCTATCCTCGTAGAAAATAGTAATAACAGTTATTCCGTCCAGTAATACAACTATTCAATCGCCTATTATTATTGAAGAAATAAAACCTATAGTTACTAACGTTAGCACAGAAAATGTTTCTAATTTCAATACTATTACGATGCGCGAAAAATCACTAGATGAAGTAATGGATGAAATTGTTATGTGGCTTAAATTAACAAAAACGTCAGGTTGAACATTTACCTTCAGTAATAACAGCTAATAAATTGATAGAAATCATGGAAGCAAAAGAAAAAGAGAAGTGATAAAGAAGAAGAAAAAAAAGTAAAAAAAAAATTGAAAGAGAAGAGAGACTTGAGAAAAAGAAATAAATAAAATAAGAGATATTGGAATATTCCAATAAGGAATTAAGGAATAAAGGAAATTATATTTTGTTTAAGTATACTAATAATAAATTGATATTTTTGTTATTAATTGAGTAAATATTCACTATAGTCACTACTGGCGAAATAGGTAGTATGATAAAATATAATTATTTTTTCTTATAAAAGTAAGTTTTAAAAGTTTTCGCTTTAAATAATTTGATTACCGATATACTAAAGATTTGATTAATTGATATCTTCTTATCAGATATTTTATTTAAATTGATTTAATTCTTGATGAAAGATACGAAATTGTTTAAAGTGGCCACAAACAGTACATCTACCCTAAATATGAAATATACATTTATTTGGAAAAAATATATATTTTGCAGTAATGGATTGATAGTCTTCAAATATTGGTTAAAAATGAAGTATTTGAACTATGGATGCATTTTATGCTTGATAAAGCAGCTCTTGTGTCACAAAATATTCGACGCATATATTTTGTGACACAAGAGTTACACTAAATAACACTTAATTAGTTATATACTAAATAAAAGTTCTATATAATTGTGAAGTGCGCTTGCTATCTTGTGCAAAAGGCTTTCAACGGGTGTTTGAGCTTTAAGAAGAGAATGTAATTTTTCTTGATGAAAGTTTATAATGAAGAATCTAATTTGTTTAGAAATGATAATTTTATTGTTAAATTTGCTTATTTGGTTGAAAGTTTTGGAAAATTGAGTGAAAGTGAAAGCATGAAAGTGAAAGCAGTCATCAAAAATCGGTATTATAAAAATACAATTTTATACAATTTTAAAGTAAGCAAACATTTATTTACTCATTTTTCACATGATTTTGAAGATCTCGATTTTACAATATTTTCGTGGATACAGAAACCATTTGTCGATGATCAAGATGATGAAATTGGATTGACAACTATTGAATAGGAAAATATGAAAAACAATCATTTTGAACACACTGAAACTATAATTCATTTTTTTTAAACATTATATATATATATATATATATATATATATATATATATATATATATATATATATATACACACACACAGGGTGTTTTCAAAGTTGAGTCATTTATATTAACAGGTTTTAGAACTCGTAAAAATAAGTCATTTTACCAAAAATGATTTATATAAAAGTTGCAAAATAAAGAAGTTATTACCACTTACAACATTTGAAAACAGACCTGACTTTAATATTCTTGATCACGGCGTTGTAAACACAAAGTATTTGTTTACTGATCATACTGGGTATGACTAGTTTTTTGTATTCTTGCACGATATTTCTTTAGAGTGCGATGTTCGATTTGACCAGTGCTAATAATTCCTTAATTAAACATACTGAAACTTTAATTAATTTTTTTGTATGTATGTATTTTTTGTATGTATATTTTTATGTATATATATATATATATATATATATATATATATATATATATATATATATATATATATATATATATATATATATATATATTATACTATTACTACGGGAGTACATACGATCGTTTATGTCTCGTTTCCACAAATACACGGTATTTGAATGGGAAGAATAAAATCTACTGGACCGAATTTGTTCGGGTGATCTTTTGCTGAAAAACTTCTAAGGCTCCATTTCTGAAGCACGTTGTAACTAGTAATGAAAAATTGATTATGTACAATTAAAATCATCGGGATTGCGAGGGTCAGTGGTTTTAAATACGGCGAAAGACGGAAATATGTTGCTTTGCATTTGGTGGAATTGGAACATTTTGAGCTTCTTCCACGGAATCAAACAATCAACATTGACCTTCAGTGTTCAGAATTAGATTGACTGAAGACAACAATTGAGGTAAAACGGCCAGAATTAGCAAACAGAAACAGTTTTAATCAAGACCCAGCAGAAATTGTTGAGCTTCAATGGGGATGTTTGGCTTCATCCACCTTAATTACCGCGAATCGCACCCATGGGCTACTATCTAATCCATCTTTTTCAAACTTGCTTAAATGGGAAATCTTTACGAAATACAACCTGTTGATATTATTTGGTAATAAAGATGCAAATTTTTATAAAAAATGCATAATTGATCTACCACTATGTGTGTAGTCTTAAAGTTGGAAATAATAACAATAATTACATAATACATTAAATAAATATTTACATAACCTGTTTTTGTATCTCTTTCTCTTAAAAAAAATCGCTACGAACACTCCGCTTTGTACCATCCTGAATCAGAAAACCCATACATATCTGATATTTCGATTACGCATACATACGGTCTAACAAAGGCTTAATTTCGATATCTGAAAAGTGAATGTAATTTTCGGACCGACCACCCACGTCTTTTTCTCTATAATTTAAATACTCTGTGTTTCAGTTCATGGTCAAGGTTTATTTTGATACTTTTTATAAAATTAAACGCTGGAAATTTAGAGATGTAAATATTTTGCCAATGTTCCCAGAAAAAAATCGGGATTCCGCAACTTCGGATTAATAGTTTTTGGAAAAATAGGCATCTGTTTTCAATCTGATTTTTATAGCCTTTTAACAATCATGTACTTTTGATTCAATTTGGGCCCAACATTTATTTAAACTATTATTAAATTGTTACCTTGTAGGTTATTAAAATATTTGTTTTACTTTGAAAAAAATCTGAGCTATTATGGCATAGTTGCATAATAAGTATAATATCAATACATATGTGTGTATATATATATATATATATATATATATATATATATATATATATATATATATATATATATATATATATATATATATATATATATATATATATATATATATATATAATTTTTTTACATATATTCTCTGGACCGTTTATTATTATTATTATTTTTTTATTTATTGGGACTTTCGGTAGGTAATTATCACATATTATATATTATAGTAATTATCACATATTATTTAAAAAAAAATAAAAAATTAATTGTTTAATTTAATATTGGTAGGTTTTTAAATGTAAGTTTGTGTTTTTTATAAAAGTTATATGTATTGTAGAATTATTCTGAAGATGGTTCATTGCTTGAACCGAAACGTTAATAAGAAAATTAAAAATTAAAACTTATTTACTGACCAAAAGTCCCAATAAATAAATTAAAAAAAAAATAATAATAATAATATATATATATATATATATATATATATATATATATATATATATATATATATATATATATATATATATATATATATATATATAGTCTATAGTATAAGGGTTTCTGTAGGTGTGGTGGTCAATAATTTTGAATTTTTTTAAGAGATGGCGTTGGAAAGAAAGGTCGGTTCACAGTCTAATTTCTTATGTCATTTTGTTGCTACGACAGTATCTTTCAAAATGCCAGCCATTTTAAATGATTTCGAGTTAGCGTTATATATTTTCGAGTGGTAAACATGTTGAGTTGTGCGTCAAATAAAGAGAAATTGCGGCATGTACTGCTTTGCTTATTCAATCAAAAGAAAAGAAAAGCGCAAGTGAAAGCCCTTGTATGCTTGTAGCAACTTAAGGTGACAATGTTTCAACGCAAGACGCTTGTGGGCGCTGGTTTAGAAAATTCCAAAATAGTAATTTCGACTTGAAAGACATAGAACTCCCAGAGCCGAAAAAAATTGAAGATGTCGAATTGCAAGCATTGTTAGAAGAAGAGGACATGCAAACTCAACAACAAATGGCCGAGAGCTGAACCACAGGCATGAAAAAGCGAAAAGCGGTATGCAAAGTTTTGCTTTCTCGGCATGAAAGAAACACTTTTTGCTTCCGATCGTGGAGACAAAAAATAGGTATATTTCGAAAACCCAAAATGCATAAAATCGTGAGTTGAGCCAAGACAACCATCAACATCGATCGCAAGACCGAATCGCTTTGGAAATATGACAATGCTATGCATTTTCTGGGATCAGAAGGATGTCGTGTACCATGATCTTCTAAAACCAGGTGAAACAGTTAATAATGTCCGCCACCAGTGATTTTGCAGCATGACAACGTCCAGACCCAGCGAAAGCGTTAGAGACACCATGTCTGCACTTGGTTGGAAGCTCTTGCTCCATCCGCCATACTTACCAGATATGGCCCCTTCCGAATACCATTGGTTTTCATTGATGTCTCACGCCCTTTCTATGAAATACTTCAATAATTACGGAGATGTCGAAAAATGGTTTGATATCACCAAAATTATGATCACAAATGATACATAAAGAAAGTAGCTAAAATGGTCAGAAACAACACTTCCTAAGCAAACAATGTAATCGCACTCAACAAAACACTTAAGGAGAGGATGGCCAAAAGCAAACTGGAACCCAAGTACTGTAAAACCCAGGGCGGTTGGTCCTTAAGGGCACGTGGACCTTACCTAAAAAAATTAAAAATGAAGTGGAAAAAATAATTTCAGATTTTATATTAATTTATTCTGTGTTCTGTCTATGATCACGCTTCTTGCGACTTTTATAGTCTAACATCCATAATGGCACGATATGAAATGAAATGTAGCGGTAATGAAATAAGTCGTAGGTTGCCGAAGCGCACCGACTAAAGAGCACGTGATTTGGGCACAGACAAGTTTGTGCCGCTACTGTTTTCTTTACTATCGCGTGCGAAAAACAAACACAGCAATGTGTCGCTTTGCTAGTAACCCGGAGATTAAACACATTTATGACATCATAACTTGGGCGCCCATTCTCAATAGTCAGGTGTTTTTCGCATCGCACTTTTCGTCTTTTCGAGTGGTTGTAAAGTGAATGTTTTGAATGATCACAATAGTGAACATGAATTCAGTGCAATATATGAATAGAAATAATGTCACATTATCATTTGATGACCGAATTGTCATTTAAAATCTTGGACGGCCGACACCGATTCTACAAATCGAGCAAGTTAATATTACTCAAAAACGAACATACAAACACACATTCAATAAAACCGTGTACGAGAAGTATTCGTGGTTATCTGGATTCGGGACAACAAATAAATTTTATTTTTTTCCGTGCATTTTAGCACAAGTCGGAAAACCAGTAAGTGGGGGGCTATCTTGATCTTGGCTAGATTAAACACGGTGTTAATGATTTGAAACATTTCTACGCAAAGGTAAAATCGCATTCTATTTCACAAAGGTATTTGAAAAATTAGGTAGAAATTAGTATGCATAAAAAGCACAATAAAACTGTTGATAGCAATCGCTACATATTGTCTAAGTTAAATGAGGGTATAAAATTCTGTGAGGCATTTGAGCTTGTCTTACGTGGGCATGACTAAAGTTGCACTTTAAAGAATCCTCGTATTTTTAGAGGGCTAGTAAATATGATATAGACAAGTATAATAGACAGTATTTTAGAAGCTCAATTAAAAAATTGTACAAATAAATTATTTCTAGGCATTTTCAAACAAATTCAGAACGAACTACTGGATTCAATGTGGCATGTTTGTCGGAATTTATAAAAAAAGAAAATTCACACAGTAAAATATGTTGCCATACAGGCCGATGAAACAACCGATACATCTACTCAAATGCAGATGGTTTTTATAATCAGATATGTTAAAAATGGCGAAATTTACGAAGATTCTGAGGCTTTTTAATGCTAAAAAATCACACAGCAGATGGAATTGCAGACGAAATTCTGACGGTGCTAAGCGAGTTAGGAATAGACAAAGAATCTAAGAAACTCACAGCCCAAAGTTATGATGGTGCTTCCGTTATGAGAGGTACAGTCGGAGGAGTACAAGCCAAAATTAAAAATATTTATAAGAATGCACAGAATATTCACTGCTATGTTCACCAATTAAATCTAATAATTGAAAGGTGTACAATAGAAAAAGTTGTAAAGGTATTTTTTTGAAAATTGGTCTGCATTTTCCGCTTTTTTTTTCTCGATCATCCAAAAGGACAACTGTTCTGGACAGCATCGTGAAAAAGCGTCTACTCCGGGCGGCGCCTCCCAAATGGAACTTTATGTGTAAATGTGTGAGTATTGTTTACATTTACAAAGAATAATTGCAAACATACCTTGAAGAAATTATGGACCCCGAGTTGGATAAAAATTCTATTAATCAAACTCGGTAGTTAATAAACTATTTAGTGGATGATAATTTTAAATTTTGGTTATTTTTCTTCAATAAAATAATGCCTCATTGTGACATTCTCTTTGATCAACTGCAAAACAGGCAACCAGATGCACTTAAAGACAAGACGAATTTGGTAACTTTTTCAACAGTCATTCAAAATATTGGAGACAATATAGAAATACAAATTAATCATGAATTTGGTAACTTAAATGATGAAGAACCTACATGGATACATACGATCATAGAGAATCGCAGAAAGAAACAGAAATTTACTGACAAGGAGGACCCCAATCATACAGGTTCATGGACGTTTTAGTTTCGATGTATACCTAACTCTTGCAAATTTATTTGAAACTGAAAAATTTTGTGAATATTGAGCCGTTTTTCCGAAGCTGTTTAATGAAGACATTAAAATAGTGAGTAACCTGTTTGTAAACGAAAATTATTTAAAATAAAAAAAAAGAACTCTCGGTAATGTACGCACGGGACGATTTTTTGAAACACAGTGAGGCTGTGCCGCTGTTACAAATGTTTATCCAAAACAATTTATCATCAACATTTAGTGAATCTGTGAAATTGCTGACTCTTTTATGTACTGTCCTTAGGACGACGAAAGCGAAAGATGTTTCTCTACCCTCAAACGAATTAAAACATTTGTAGGCGTTAGCAATGCTATTTACTGAAAAAAAAATTGTGAAGTCAATTTCAAATTCTAATGATCAAGTCATCGACCCCTTTGCTGTTAGGTAATTTAGGAAGATGGACTTTAACTACAAACAGATTTAATGGTCATGGTCCTATGGTGAGTTTAGCAAAATTTTATTATCTAGGTACCTATTTGAAAATTTGTCTAACAGTTACATTCGTATTTCTACACAGCAAAGTGTGCGGATGATACTAAGAAATGTAAAATTTTTGGTTGCGACGCATGTTTCTATCCCCATTCCAAAATTTGGTTATACGTGCCTCACCTGTTTTTTCCCCCACGAAACGCCGCTGTACAGAAGGATCTAGTTTGATCAAATTTATCGCGTATTCTGTAAATTGTTAGTCTAGTTGGTGGTAGTGTATCAAATTTTCTAACCCATTTATATCGAATCTTTCCAGCATTCTCTGTTTTATTGTTTGATTATGTATTATTATTGATAATATATAGATTATGATATATTATGTATATTAATTCACCGTTCGCCGTTGGTTAAATTACCATCCTTGATTATCTGAAAAAATATGATAAATATAAAATGTAAAACAATAAAAGAAATAAAATAATATAAAATTTTAGTATAGCATAGTATGGTAAAGTATACTGTATACCAATTTTTGCATACCCCATGTAAATATAAATATATAAATATATATATATATATATATATATATATATATATATATATATATATATATATATATATATATATATATAAATATATATATATAAATATATATATATATATATATATATATATATATATATATATATATATATATATATATATATATATATATATATATATATATATATATATATATATATATATATATATATATATATATAAATATATACATATGCATATACATATATATATATATATATATATATATATATATATATATATATATATATATATATATATATATATATATATATATGTAGTGCAGATTTAGATTTTGTTATGTAGTGTAGTAGTAGTGTTGTAGATGTAGTGTTAGATTTTCTTGGACTGCGTCCAATGAGATAGCAGCAACTGAGTGCCATCACACATCCAACCGATGGGTTCCACAATCTCATGTAGAACACACAACAACCTGCGTCTCCGCCTAAATGAACATTTTTGTTGGTTGTTTGACCGGGAAGGAGCCTCACTTATTCCTTCAACTGGATGACATATGTTTCGTCAGACGAGGCTCAGACTCCGAAGTACCATCAGACCATCAGACAACGAACCATCAACGAGTACCATACAACGAGTACCATCAGACAACGAACTGCTGGGTTCCACAATCTCATGTAGAACACACAACAACTTCCAACGTCTCCGCCTAAATGGGCATTTTGTTGATTGCTTGACTGGGGACGGGCTCTACCCATCCATTCCATTGGAGGGCACATGTTTCGTCTCTTGATGTTTAGGAAGGAAGGTTGGTTGATTCCTTTCCTTAGGAATAGGAAGACGTCATCAACAGTCAACAACCCATACTTTTCGCCGACTTCCCGTCGTGACGTATATATGCAGTGGAAAAATGCTCATTTAGGCGGAGACGCAGGTTGTTATGTGTTCCACGTGAAATTGTGGAACCCAGCAGTTGGGTGTCTGATGGCACTCAATACTGTTGTCTCACTGCACTAGCAATTAGGGGACCCATATAAATTGAACGTAGTTTTGGTTTAGAATTAGATTAAATCAAATCCTGATGATGCTAACACAACGTGGCGAAACGTGCGTTGAGAAATTTAAAAAAAGGTGAACTAGAATATCATTTGCATCAATTCAATTACTTTTGAAGAACAATTTAGGTTTGTCTCGTATGTCATCTTGTTTCGAAAACACTGAATATTAAAAAAAAAATATCGTCGTGTTAAAGTTGCTGAAGAGATACTTGTTTTTGGATGATAACATGCGGAAATGCAAGATTACTGGCGATTAGACATGTATTTTTTTTAGGACCCTGAAACAGCTATGTTTATGACACTGAAAAATCAAAGTTATGTTAATGTCTTCTGTGGCATTGTTCACAAAAAGCTTATTCTAACTAGCCAAGAATATTATTTAAGCTTTATGCGCCTTTTGTGTCAATTAAAAAAAAACCTTCGTTAAAAATATATTTATTCGCCGGCTAAGGCATCATTTAACTATCTCCTATTCCTTCGACTGAAGAAAATATATTTTTTATATTAATTTAATATAATATTAAATTAATATAAAATCAAAGCTATTTTATAGAGTTCATTGGCTTCGTAGAAGGGAATTCCAGATGTCGAGTGTAAAAACTGTTTCAATCAATGTGTTGGGGGGTCAGTGAGAGGGAATTATTTTGAAGGAGACAACATAATTCTGGGTGAATAAATAATTTAGAAAAATGAGTCATACACATTAAACCATTGAACTTTTCATAAAAAAATACCGGTCATCCTATCCTATTCACGACGGATTAAAACCGGTAAAATCTCGCCCAACTAGAAGTCCCCCGACCCTTTCAATCCTATGCCCCGGGCTTATGATTCGGGGTCAATTCCGTTAATATAACCAAGGAATTAAAGATCAACTTGAAAATTTAGCTAATGTAAAAAAAGAACAACTGAAAAAGGGTAATAGTGGATATTTTACACTTGGAGAAAAAAGTCTATACCGAAAAATTCTTCTACTTTGTTCTTTTAGCTTTTATAGCGCCCAATACTGAGCATAGACCTCCCTCAAAAACTTCCATACCACGATTTTATTCGATTCTCGTCCATCTATTCCTTTTCCCCAACCATGGCCAAACCAACAATGGCCATGGAAGCAACTTAACATTCCATCTACTATCTGTGGTTCATTCCATATGGCCTACATAATCCCATTTCAATTGTGTCACTCTTTTCACGACATCGTCTGCTTTAGTTTTCCGCGGAATCCACTTATTTCTTTTTTTACCTCTCGGTGTAATCCTCATTATTAATTACTTCTCTTTGGGTAGCATCTAGCTTCGTAACCATTCGGCTTATTAAGGTCCATGTCTGAGCACAATATATTAGAACACTGCATGATAATTTTATTCTTAAGAACATATGGCAGAGCAACGCTCAGGACCGTGAGAGTTGGAAGAATGCTGAAGAGGCCTTCATTCTGCAGTGGATTGATACGGGTCAAGCAACCAACAAAAATGTTCATTTAGGTCGCAGGTTGTTGTGTGTGAGACAAGAGACTGTGGAACCCAACGGTTGGGTGTGTGATGACACTCAGCTACTACTATCTCATTGGACGCAGTCCAAGAAAATCTAACACTACATATATACGCCATTCGAGAGGAAGTAGCGAAAACATGGGTTGTTGGCTGTGGATAGGGTCTACCTATTCTTGATGGTATGGTATATCTCGGTGTCCTGACGAGTCTGAGCCTCGTCTGACAAAACATATGTCATCCAGTTGAAGGAATAAGTGAGGCTCCTTCCCGGTCAAACAACCAACAAAAATGTTCATTTAGGCGGAGACGCAGGTTGTTGTGTGTTCTATATGAGATTGTGGCACTCAGTTACTGCTGTCTCATTGGACGCAGTCCAAGACAATCTAACACTACATCTACAACACTACTACTACACTACATATATATATATATATATATATATATATATATATATATATATATATATATATATATATATATATATATATGTATATATATACGCCACAGTCCCACTGTTTTTCATAAAATCGTCTCATATTTTTAATTTTAAGGAATTTACGTTTGCTAACAGATTACTCACAATTTTAATGTCTTTATTTGGAAAAACGGCCCGATATTCACCAAATTTTTCAGTTTCAAATAAATCTGCAATAATTAGGTATATATCCAAACTAAAACGTTCATGAACCTGTATGAGTAAGGTATCACAGATTGCCTTGTATATCATGACTTTCGGATTGGGGTCCTCCATGTCAGTAAATTTCCGTTACTTTCTGCAATTCTCTGATGGTTGTAGATTCTTCACCCGTTAAATTACCAAATTCTAGATTAATTTGTATTTCTATATAGACGCTAATATTTTGAATGGCTGTTAAGAAAGTTACCAAATTCTTCTTAACTTTAAGTGCATCTAGTTGCCTGTTTTGCAGTTGATCAAAGAGAATATCGCAGTGAGGCATTATTTTATTGAAAAAAAAACAACCAAAATTTAAAATTATCACCCACCAAATAATTTATTAACCCCTGATTGATTAATAAATGAATAGAATTTTTATCCGACACGGCGTCCAAAATTTCTTCAAGGCAAGTTAGCGATTCTTCTTTGTAAATATAAACAGTATTTACATATAATACATACATACAATTTACATAATTTTCTTGAGGTTCTTGAAAATCGGTTTTCTGAACTTGTATGTGAGAACGTTATATGCGGAGGTGATATGAATATAAATGTTTTAGAATCAAATTCATTTACTGACAAATACATTGATTGCTTAGAAACCTTTAACTTAAAACAGATTATTTCCGTTCCAACCAGAACTACCAATACTGGTACCACATTGATTGATCATATAATCGTATCCGCTGATCAGGATAATTGCAACAGTAACACTATTGATCTGATCATGTAATTGTGTGTTGTATGCTTAATTTTGTAGTAGACAGGAGAAGAATAAATATGTTGTATCGAAATTTAAAATCTATCGATAAAGATTTATTAAATCATTTTTTAAATATGACAGATTTTACATCGATTGTTTATATGTCTAAACATATATGTCTAAATCATTTAATGATATTAGACCTATAAGTATACTTCCTGTACTTTCTAAGGTCTTGGAAAAGATAATGAATTATCAAATTAAGGAGTACTTAGACCAATACAACTTACTACCAAATAATCAATCCGGATTTCGTAAAGGATTTAGTTGTACAACTTCATTATTGAATATAACAGACGACATTTTTGGGGCACTTGATGTAGGTAAAATTTCAGTTATGATATTATTGGATTATACGAAAGCTTTCGATAAAATAAATCATGATATCTTAATTTCTATCTTTCATCATCTGGGCTTTTCTAAGCAATCAATTAAATTATTACATAGTTACTTAAAGAATCGAAAGCAATATGTTGTTACTGATAAAGGGAAATCACGTAACAAAGAGATTATTAATGGTATACCACAAGGATCTGTACTGGGGCCGCTTCTATTTAGTATGTATACTTGCAGGGTTTCTGACTGGATCAGTAACTGTTCTATACAACTGTACGCTGATGATACCCAACTTTTTACTCTTTTTACCCCAATGATATTGATAAGGCTGTGAGGTCTGTTAATGATGATTTGGAAAGATTGTGTGAATTTTCACATAAACACCAACTTGAAATTAACATTGCCAAGTCCTGTTATATGCTTTTTTCCAGAATTGCAGATCCAGTTTTAAATAATATTGTATTATCGATAGATAATAATATTCTAAAAAGAGTTGACATAGCTAAAAATTTGGGCTTAATTTTTGACAGAGATTTGAGGTTTCGGCCACAGATCATTAAGTGTGTTAGGCAGGCCTATACTAATTTAAAGATGCTATATCCACATCGACACTTTTTGTCTACTACATTAAAAATCAAGTTGACGGACTCTCTGGTTCTTTCATGTTTTAACTACGCTGATGCAGTGTATGATCCGTGTCTTGATCAGGGAGATATTGCTCGTATACAGAGAGTGCAGAATTCTTGTCTTAGGTATATATATGGTATCAGAAAGTTCTCTCCGATAACATACAAATTAAAAGAAGCTAACTGGATATCTATGGCAAAGAGACGAAGAGTGCATACGGTCGTTCTATTTCATAAAATAATTTATAACAAATGCCCTCCGTATCTCATTGACAGATTAACGTTCCGAACCGATGTCCATAATTTGAATCTTAGGTTTGGGGGCCTCATATCGCCTCCTTCGCATCGATTACAAATTTTTAAGAGATCGTTTACGTATAATATTTATAAACTTTATAACAACATTTCGCGCAAACTAAAGAAATTATCGCCAGATTCGTTTAAATATCACTATAAAATGAACATCGGATAATGTATCCTCCAGCATCAAAAATTAAAGAGTATAAAGGGCTAGAAATGGAGAAATTGATTGTTTGGCTTCTTTTTTTTTTTTTTATTGATTGTGAGCAGATGGTGTTTTTTTTTTCTTTTATCTCTGTTACTGTTATTGTTTACTCATTTATTGGTACTACATTGATCAATATATTGTAAAAATTATAGGCAAATTGTGTATACTCGGTTATTCTAATATGTCGAATTAAAAAAGAAATCTGGAACTGGACTAGATCTTTTTTAATTGCTTCCAGTTCCATTTTGCGTATCATTAGTAGGTGTTAGTGCATAATAAAGACGGATTTGTATTTTGTTATAATTATAATTGTATTATTGTATAATTTAGTTATTGTATTCAAACATTGATACAGCAAATAAACTTATTATTATTATTATTATTATTATTATTATTTAGGCGTAAGGTTCAATCTGGTAGGAGCCACCCGGGGTACACGCTGTTCAGAACAGTTGTCCTTTTGGATGATCAAGAAAAGAAAGCGGGAAATGCAGACAGATTTGCAAAAAAAACACCTTTACACCTTATTCTATTGTACAACACTTTTCAATTATTAGATTTAATTGGTGATTTTTGATTTCCTCAAATGTTAATGTGACATTATTTCTATTCATATATTGCACTGAATTAATCTTTACTATTGTAATTGTTCAAAACATTCACTTTGAAACAACTCGAAAAGCGGAAAAGCGCGAATGCGAAAAAACACCTGACTATTGAGAATGGGGCAGCGACCAATATATGATGTTATAAATGCGTTTAATCTTCGGATTAATAGCGAAGCGATGCATTGCTGTCTTTGTTTTTTTGCACGCGATAGTAAAGCAAATAGTAGCGGCATAAACTTGTCTGTAGCCAAAGCACGTGTTCTTTAATCGGTGCGCTTCGGCAACCCACGACCTATTTCGTTACCGCGAATGACATTATGGATGTTAGATTATAGAAATCGCTAAAAAGTGATCATAGACAGAACAGAGAATACATTACTATAAGATCTGAAATTATTTTTTTCACTTCATTTTTTATTTTTTACGTAGGGCACATGCCCACGTGCCCTTATGGACCAACAGCCACTGCTACTGTACTACTACCCATAAAAATGAAATATTATTTGCTCTGGCATTTACCTAAAGCTCAAGTGGGCTTCTGTTGAGTTTGAGATTTCCCGTCCTATTTGAGGTCTTTGGGTTGTCTGATGCAACCTTTAGATTTGAAAATAGCCAAGATTACTTCATAGATTATTAGAAGATGATCGAAATCGCCATTTCAAATTCTACGAGGTACTTTTAAACGAAAAAAAGATAACGTGATGGCAGTAATCGAAATATTTGTTGGTTCGACGAGCCGGATATTAAACTTTCAGGCGGTGTTAATAGGCATAACTGTGCATATTACTCAACAGAAAATCTCCAAAAAAAAAGTTTGGGCGGGCCTTTCATGTATACAAATTAAACTACAGGAATGTATAAATGCTAAATGCCGGCAATTTGGGCACTTGAAATTGAATTAAGACTGTTCAAGCCTGTTTTGGCGTCGACTATTTGCAGATCTCTAGGAAACATGGTCTTGGTTTTGATTAAATCGATGATGTTTGCATCCCCTTTTTTAGATATTGAATCACATCCTGGATATCTTCTTTATTTTCGGCTAACAGAACATCATCGGCAAATTTTAAATGGTTCAACCTATCTCCGCTAATGTTGATCCCCTTTTTTAGCTGTTGAACCCCCTTTTAAGCTAGTTCAGTTTCTTAAAGACTTCGAGTAGTAGATTACACAATTTCGGAGATATTGTGTCTCCTTATCCAATACCTCTCCCGAATGAAAAATATTTTGGCAATTAGTTGGTGATCAAAAGTGCCAAATCCCTTCCGAAATGCCGCCTGTTCTACTGCATGGTAGTCGTCCAGTTTCTATGTTATCCTATGAGTTATAATTTTGGTCAACAGCTTATAAAGAATATTTTTTTAGAGTATCCGAACTTCCGATAGGGGTCGCTGTCAAACGATGCATGAGCTTGCGCTGATAGTTGTGAGCAAAAGTGGTCAGAAATTGGAATGACAAGATGTGCTTTGTTAAGAGCATCCCCGACGGATATTTGTGCAAACTATTTTCAGATATTAATGCCACTGAAAGTTATTTCACATAAAATAAATAGATTTAAGGCATCTAATTTCGTTGTTGCTTTATTTTAATTTAAAGTTCGGACGCACTAAAACAATCACCCTATACATTTGAAAAGTAGGCTATTTGGACGGTAATTCTGTAAAATTGTTGAATCTCCCTTTTTAAAAAGTATTATTATAATGGCGTTGTTCCAGTTGTCCGCTATCCTTTCTTCCTCTAAACAGACAAATGCCGAACATTTAAACATTTTAGATGTTGTAAATACGGAAAAATATGTTAACGACTAATTTTCAAAAAAAAAATGATTTGTTCTATCTGTTTCTAAGAAATGCTTTTAATTCTAATAAAAAAGTTTTGTGTATCTAAAAATTAATTTCGCTGTACGAATATATTTTTCTGCCACAAAAGAATTTTTCGTATTATAACTTTTTTAATTAATGCACCTTTTTCAAGAACAGACCGCCCCAAAATAAAGTAAGGTTCCGTTTCCAAATTGAATCATTTTTTTTTGTCGCTACGGGTAAGTAAAAATCAGCACACGCCAGCCAAGCCTGTATATAAATTTAACTCCAACGTTGCGTACTCAGTGTCAAAAACGAAAGCGAAGTCAAAGCGATCGTATCCAGACAGCTGTGATTTCGACGTTTGTTTATTGTTTTTCGTATTTTGAATTTAGTAATGTAAATCAATCTTTTGTTTTCGATAGCGGCCAGTGTTACTATAGTGATTGTTATTTATTTCGTTCCTCCAAAATGACCATCATAACAGGATCCAGTCAAAAAATTCATCAAGGAAGCATTAGTTTGCAATATTTGGCTGCGTTTACTGGTGAGTTTTGATTTTCTTTGTTCAGTATTGTCTCAGTCAACGTACGATTTTTTTCTTCTTATTTTTGGAAATGGATAGATATACGTGTTGATATATATTTTTGAAAAATTTGTATAAGGCCTACTGTTTATTATCGGGTTGTTCGGAAGAAAGTTCGTAGAGATTTCTGATTAATTGCTCTGTTAATGCTTTTACACAAAAAGCTGTAATGTTTATTAATATACTATTAGGTTCAGATTCACTTTGATTTGCCTTCACTTAGTCAAAATGAAAATGTTGAAACACCAAGTCACTTTTTTAAACTTCTCGTCGCACGTTTCGCTAACCACGTAAGCATCATCAGGATATAATTAAATCTAATTCTAAAACTAAACTATGTTCTATTTATATGATAACCCTACCAAATGAAGCGTGTAAAAACCATGAACCGTGAAGTTTACTGAGCCTTACATTACTAATTGAAAAAGTTGCCTATATATATATATATATATATATATATATATATATATATATATATATATATATATATATATATATATATATATATATGTACCATTCCATTTGAAAAAAACTGAACAAAACTTAAAAAAAACTATTGTTGAATGTAACGCCACCTCGCGGTTTCATTTATAAACTAAATAATTTATCTCCCAGATTATCTGATTGTCCCAGCAATTGCCTTTTAAATGAATCCAAATTGAGGAAAATCGATTAAGACAAACGGATATTAGACGACTTTTTATCTCAATAGGTAAAACTCCCCCCCGACCCTCTTCGTAAAATTACGACAAAATGTCATAAAACAAAATTGTATGAGACAGTTTGCTAATTATAACTGAGAATTTTTCTTACTCGGTTAACACTTGAAAATACACAAAATTTTTTTTTTTTAAATGTTTAGCTCGTCACGCCCTCTTGCGGTCATTTTAGAAGCTTAAAAATATGTTTGGTGAATTTCTCATGATCATTTTTAGTACAATTTTTTTTCCCCAAAGCTGTGGGATAAATAGTTTTCAAGATACGGCCGCGATCCATCCTTAATGGGACACCTGGTATATATATATATATATATATATATATATATATATATATATATATATATATATATATATATATATATATTGCAAATAATTATAAATAAAATATATATATACCTGATATATACACCTGGTATATATATATATATATATATATATATATATATATATATATATATATATATATATATATATATATATATATATATTTACAAATAAGTGTATTTAAGTATAAGTATATTTAAAAGTGATAGATATCAAAGTAAAAAATTGTTTTATTCCTTTTTAACTCATATCTATATTGTAGTCATCTCTAATGTGGCATCTTTTTGTGTAGTGTGTGTAGATCTTTTTGTTTGCCCAATATACCTTCGATCACAATCGTGACAACTAATTTCGTAAATCCCCAACTTTTCATATTGATCTGCTTTATCCTTTGGATTACCCAGGACTTCCCTTGATTTATTACATGGTTTGTGAACAACATTAATGTTCACTTTTTTCAAAATATTGTCTAGCCCTCGTGTTAACTGGGCATCAAATGGTATTACCATGAACCTATTTATGTTCTGATCCTTTTAAAAAGTCGAAGATTATTTCAATAATAGTCTAAGCTTATGTTGTCTAGATCAATTCTTCCATTGGATCCTTCGGTATTAAACACTAAACTCAAAGAGATTTACCACTAAACACCCAATCACTTTTTTAAAGTTCTATACGCACGTTTCGCTAACCATGTTAGCATTATCAGATGATTTAATCTAATTCTAAACCTAAACTTTGCTACTACGTTCTATTTATATAAGAAACCTAACTGCTAACCTACTACCTAAGAAGCGTACTACCTACCTAATAAAGCATGTAAAAAAAGGATACAAGAATACATTTTTTTAAATAAAAAAAGAGGAAAAAGAGAACAAAGGAAAAGAAAACATGAACCGTGAAGTTTTCTGACCTTTACATTAATAATTGAAAAGGTTGACTGAACGGAATAGGTCCTTTTTCCCGGTTCATTATTTTCTTTAATTTTTCTATTTGAATGTTTTTATATGCATCCAAAGCTCTATTATTGTTTACACTTTTAACCAGTCTTAAATTACTAATGTCTACATTGTGATTATGCTCGATTGTATGCTGGGCAACACAAGATTTTTCATTTCTCCTATATCTAATGTGGACAATATGTTATTTCTATCTTGTCAATATGGATCTTTTTGTTTGCCCAATATACTTTTGATCACAATCTTGATAGCTAATTTCATAAATCCCCGACTTTTCATGGGTAATCCAGGATTTCTCTTAATTTATTATATGGTTTGTACGCAACCTTAATGTCCACTTTTTTCAAAATTGTGCCTAGCCCTCATGTTAATTGGGCATCAAACGGTATTACCATGAATTTATTTTTGTTCTGATCCTTTTGAAAAATAATTTTCTAAATTTATGTTTTTTAATTAATTTATCTACAATATTCTTATTATAACCGTTCACTTTGGATACCTCCCTAATTAATTTTAAGTTTCTGTTATAATTATCTTTGTTTAAAAGCAAATAACCTAAGAAAAGATCAAAAACACACATCTATAGGAAAGTGAGGTCTTAGTTTCCTTTGACGTATCACGGTTGTTTCCGAGTGTCCCTATTCCGCATACCTTGACATACCTAGTTACTCGACTTAAATGGTTTTAATAACAAGATTGTTTCTGAGTACATCTCCTTAATAAGGTTATGTATGAAGCAAAACTGTTTTCAACTAAATAATAGGTTTTATAAACAACAAGAAGGAACGCCAATGGGCAATCTGCCTCTGTCAACGTATTTATGAGTAAATTTGAAAGCGAGGCGAAAAATGAATTCAGTTACTTTCCGAAGGTATGGATAAGATATGTGGATGACATTTTTGCAATTTTTGATTAAAAAAATGAAAACTTAGATGATTTTATAATGACTTAAATAGTAAATTCCAAAACATAGTAATCACGAATGAACTCGAAAACAACGATAGTTTATCATTTCTGGATATTTTAGTTAGTAGAAACAATAAAAACAGGTAAGATTTTGATATTTTTAGAAAAAAACACCAATACTTCTAAATGCATTCCTAACGATTCGAATCATAGCTTTCAAAATGAGATGGCTAATATAAATTGTATGGTAAATAGATTAACCAATTTTCCTTTAAACAAAGATAATTATAACAAAGATTAAAAATTAATTAGCGAGGTATCCGAAAGGAACTGTTATAATAAGAACATTGTAGATAAATTAATTAAAAAACACAAGTTTAGCAGATTCTTGAAAGAATCTTCTACTTTTCCAAAGGATTAAAACAAAAATAAATTCATGGTAATACCGTTTGATACCCAACTAATACGAAGGTAGACAAAATTTTGAAAAAAGTGGACATTAAGGTTGTGTACAAACCATAGAACAAATTAAGATAAATCCTGGGTAATACAAAGGATAAAGTAGATCAACATGAAAAGTCGGGGATTTATGAAATTAGCTGTCAAGATTGTGATCGAAAGTATATTGGGCAAACAATAAGATCCATATTAACGATATATAAAGAACACATTACCTACATTAGATATGGGAGAAATAAAAAATTTTGTGTTGCCCAGCATGCAATCGAACATAACCACAATATAGACATTAGTAATTTAAGACTGGTTAAATGTGTAAATAATATAGCACCTTGGATGCATATGAATGTATTCACATAGAAAAATGCAAGAAAATAATGAACCGGGAAAAAGGACCTATTCCGTTCAGTCAACTTTTTCAATTATTAATGTAAAGGCCAGAAACCTTCACGGTTCATTTTTTCTTTTCTTTTGTTCTCTTTTTCCCCTTTTTTATTTTTTCTTGTATCCTTTTTTACACGCTTCATTAGATAGGTAATACGCTTCCTAGGTAGTAGGTTAGCAGTTAGGGTTCTTATATAAATATAACGTAGTTTAGGTTTAGAATTAGATTAAATCAACTCCTGATGATTCTAACATGGTAAGCGAAACGTGCGTCGAGACGTTTAAACAAAATGATTCAGTGTTTAGTGGTAAATCTCTTTGAGATTATGTTTTCTCCTTAATTTATCTACAATATTCTTGTAATAACCATTCACTGCGGACACCACCCAAGTTAATTTTAATTATTTGTTATAATTATCTTTGTTTAAAGAAAAATTAATTTGTCTATTTAACATAAATCATTTATCTGTCTATTGAACTGTTCTGCAGAAATGAAAATGTAGCCGTGATTATCGTAGAATCCTCGTAGAATAAACTAGACGATGATGATGTATCTGAAGTAAACCTTGAACCTTCCCATAATGATATTGATATAAGACTTCGCGTCCCAAAATTCGCCAAATCATCGTTTATGGTACTTCAATTTGCCTATTAATTCGACTTACACTGGTAGTTGGATAATATAAACAGCATCTAACACGTGTTCATCGTAATCTACTGACAAATTCACTTCTCGTTCGAAAAGATAATCACCGCATCCGCATTCTCGAAACTGTCTGCGCACTTCCAGGAATATTCTGTAATGAAGTATTTGCACCAAACCGATGTTGGTATTCCCTACTAACTGCTTAACTTGCACGTCCTTTTTAATAAACATAAATAAAATTTATGCATATCTATATGCTCTTGATAAGAAAATCGGTAAAGTATT
The DNA here is from genome assembly GCA_031761425.1 of Cosmopolites sordidus. Lineage (NCBI taxonomy): Eukaryota > Metazoa > Arthropoda > Insecta > Coleoptera > Curculionidae > Cosmopolites > Cosmopolites sordidus. The sequence goes on along the minus strand of JARFXV010001766.1, from coordinate 46,960 downwards.
TTAAATAAACGATTATACATAATAAGAACTCACCGGAAACCGAAATAAAGATTAATATACATAAAATTTATTCCCAAAAAATGTATAGACGTGATATTTTTTTTAAAGTTGACGTAGCATGGCCACCTATTTTTCAAAATAAACATTCCGAAATAAGATTACAGTTACTTACTACATTACTGAAATCACATCTCTCCCACAAACTCTTTATTGTAAAATAGGACAGTGAATATAACAAATATCAAACGTATACAAGCTGGAGTTCCGTAGGGAAGTGTGCAGAGTCCTGTCCTTGCAGTCCTGTACTTATTATACAATATAGTTTTGCCCAACGTCACCTAATACTACAGTCACATTTGCCGGCGATACAGCGATTATATGCTCTTAGATAAATACAACTACAGTGTCAGAACTTTTACAAAACAATTTTAAACAAGTCCAGAAGTGGTAAATAAAATTAAAAATAAAAGCAAACGGCCTAAAATCACATTAAATATTTACTAAACGTAATCTGTTCATCTATAGTTCCGAATAATAAATATATTTTACAAAAGGAAGAAGTAAAATACCCTAAAATGAATTTAGATAGAAGATTGTCTTCATATATTTTTCAATACAAAGCAACTAAGGCAGAAGCTTAGAAACCTCTATTAACTCTTATAGTTATATTAAACAATATTGAGCCCAGTACGGACATATGGGATAGAATTATGGGAAACAACCGTCCGTTCTGACATCGAAAAAAGTTCAAAGAGATGTTACATTTTAATGTTGGATGTTACATATTACATTAGAAGTTGCTAAATAATTCCGAGTGTGTATATATATATATATATATATATATATATATATATATATATATATATATATATATATATATATATATATTGAATGACTTCAAAGCAATTTTTTCATTAACAGATAAATAAAAGGCTTTCAAACTGAGAATCTTTTACAACGGATCTGTGAGGCATATCCCCTCTTTCAGTTTTGCTTCTGTAATACTTGGAAAGACTTTTGTAAATACAGGAAAGCATCACTATTTTTGCTTAGCGCCTTCACAAACTGTTTCGAAAGTTCCAATTTAATATGTAAAGGGGATAGAATAATGTCTTTTGGATCTACCGACAACATAATGATGCTCTCTGGCCCTGCTGTCCTATAGACAAAGGAAACAAGAGTATTTTGTGTAACAACCCTGCAATCCCAATAACAAACGAATGACTTTGGGGTCGCTGCACATTTTGCATTGGTATGCTTCATACTTTATTAAATTCATTAAAGTACACATCGCACATTTCGTCTATATTGGTGTAGACGGCTTCTTATTCCCGTTGAGTAATAAAACAGCTTTCAGACTATATTTTGAAGAGTCTACGAATAAACGTCACTCTGTTTAATTATAGTATACTCTGTTTAATTATATATTGATTCATTGCTTCAAAAAGTCCCGGAATATCAGTACAATAACAATATTCCCCTTCTCTTTTGAAAAATTCTGAACAAAATTTGCTCCTGTTTCTGGTCAACTTAACTTTCGTGTCTGGTGTTAATAAATTCTATTATTGTAGGCGAGAACCAAGAAGCTCTGCTTTAAATCTTGATAATTGTAAATCTCTTATAAGATCATTTAATTCGGCTTGGTTAAATAAATGTGGAGTGTTTCATTGAAAAGAGAAATTGTCAGAATCACTTGAAATCAATTTAACTTCAGCATCACTTTTATTGTCGTCTCCGTCCATAATCAAACAGCAAGAATCAGTGAGACGATGAATCAGACAGGGATGCATTCTCTCACCGACACTGATATATCCGTCTTCTAAAATCTATTATGAATAGATTTTCTAATATGAAAGTACAAAATGCATTGAATATAACAAACAAAAAAACTTCCCTTGTCATTAAAATAATAAACAAATCTTTAAATAAACCTATTAATTACTTGCGAGAAATATAAAAGAAAGCTTTCTGGAATTCGGTAAATAACTGGACTGGTGCCAAACTATTGACTTTAGAAGTAGCTTTCCAAAAATTTATTTTGCCACGATTCCATGTAATTTGTTTTCCACAGTTTTGTAAAATCATTCAGCGGAAACTAAATTTGGCAAAATTTTACTAGAACAAATAATGTTTTGTTATTTTGAAAAATATTATATTGTCTCAAAAAAATTTGAAGTTTAGTAATTTAAAGTATGCGAAATTAACATCACCGAAAATATTTTCTATTGCGATAGGTGAGGTAAGAAATTGTAAGCTTTAAATTTCATATACACAGAAGTACTTTTTTAAATATTTTTTAAATTCCTATTTATTACAATCTGTGTTTACAACAGGTGAATAAGCATTAAAAATCTTACTTAATATTATAAATCTGAAAGTATGTTTGTTTGGATTTTTGTCCTTCAATCACACTCGAACGGATGGAAAAATTCTAATGAAATTTGGCAGAAAAGTCGATTATGTGATATGTCATAGGAAATTTTTTATTAAATTATGCCATAGGATACTTTTTATAATGACATGAAGTTCCAGCGAGGGTTTACATCGATACGTATGATATATATATATATATATATATATATATATATATATATATATATATATATATATATATATATATATATATATATATATATTGAATGACTTCAAAGCAATTTTTTCATTAACAGATAAATAAAAGGCTTTCAAACTGAGAATCTTTTACAACGGATCTGTGAGGCAACAAATATCCCCTCTTTCAGTTTTGCTTCTGTAATACTTGGAAAGACTTTTGTAAATACAGGAAAGCATCACTATTTTTGCTTAGCGCCTTCACAAACTGTTTCGAAAGTTCCAATTTAATGTGTAAAGGGGATAGAATAATGTCTTTTGGATCTACCGACAACATAATGATGCTCTCTGGCCCTGCTGTCCTATAGACAAAGGAAACAAGAGTATTTTGTGTAACAACCCTGCAATCCCAATAACAAACGAATGACTTTGGGGTCGCTGCACATTTTGCATTGGTATGCTTCATACTTTATTAAATTCATTAAAGTACACATCGCACATTTCGTCTATATTGGTGTAGACGGCTTCTTATTCCCGTTGAGTAATAAAACAGCTTTCAGACTATATTTTGAAGAGTCTACGAATAAACGTCACTCTGTTTAATTATAGTATACTCTGTTTAATTATATATTGATTCATTGCTTCAAAAAGTCCCGGAATATCAGTACAATAACAATATTCCCCTTCTCTTTTGAAAAATTCTGAACAAAATTTGCTCCTGTTTCTGGTCAACTTAACTTTCGTGTCTGGTGTTAATAAATTCTATTATTGTAGGCGAGAACCAAGAAGCTCTGCTTTAAATCTTGATAATTGTAAATCTCTTATAAGATCATTTAATTCGGCTTGGTTAAATAAATGTGGAGTGTTTCATTGAAAAGAGAAATTGTCAGAATCACTTGAAATCAATTTAACTTCAGCATCACTTTTATTGTCGTCTCCTAGTATATTTTGACTCGAATTACTGGGACATATTGGATATGGAAGATCCTTCGAATGTAAAATTGGCTTAATAACAGACTGAATTTCGGCATATACAATACTAGAAAAAAAAAGTGACGTGATAGAATATTTCTGCTAACACTTTTAGGTCTAAGGAAGGTAGGTTAATATATTTACATACATTTCCTTCGGGTTATATAAAAAAAGTTAAAATTTGTAAACAAGTGACATAATAAACCAATATAGATTTTTGTTTACACGCGTTAAGAGAGCAACTAATGGAAAATCACTACAAATTTCCTTATAATCCAACGAATTAATACAAAATAGATGATTGCAATGAAATATCGCCATTAGTAAAAAGCATAACTCAATAGTTCCATCCAAAATTGAACAGATTATTTACTTGCTTTCGTAAGAGATAAACAACAATAATTATAATTTCATTTTAATTTATAATTTCAACTAAAGCTTAGATATATATATATATATATATATATATATATATATATATATATATATATATATATATATATATATATATATATATATATATATATATATATTTTATTTATTTTAACTTTATGGTCTGCATAGGACCACTCTAGTCAAGTTATGGTTCAGGTCCTTTTTTCTCTTCTCAGCCCAATACTTCTTCATCCACTCTGATCGAAATTTCCTTTCCTCCTCCGGAATCACTCTTCCTGTCCTCTGTCTGTTGATCCTTGCCTGTAGTGCTGTGTGTTTGTCCTGCAATATCTTAAGTGCATCTGACTTGCACCTTAAATCTTCCATTGTGATGTGCAACTCTCTCATGTCTTCCTTAAGTTCTGTGATCCATCTAATATTGCTCTTACTATTCCAAAATTTCTCTATTATTCTCCTACTGATTCTACTTTCCGGTGTCCTTACTAGATGCCCCAAGAAAGATATTCGCTTCTTTCTCATAGTGCTCGTCACTGGTTCTATTTCCTTATAGACGGTTTCATTGGAAGCCAGTCTCCAGACTCCATTTACTTGATAATTTTTATTCAAACAAGTTCTCACTATTCTCCTCTCTGTCTTTAGTATTCCATCTATTGCAACGGTGTTTGTTGTTTTGAATATTGTTTCACATGCATATGTAATTTGAGGTTGAGTGACCGTTTTGTAGTGTTTTAATTTGGTTGCTATTGAGAGACATCTTTTGTTGTATGTGTTCTTGGTCACATGCTGTGCTCTAACCAGTCTATCTATTCTACTTTGCCATGCTGGTTTTTCATTCAAATTGTATGTGATTATTTCACCTAAATATTTAAATCTTTCCACAATTTTTATCTCTTGGCTACCCAGTTCAATTTTGTTTACTAATGGAAGTTGAGTTGACATGATTTCTGTTTTTTCAAATGAAATTTTCAAACCAATATTCTGAGCTATTTCCTGTAAAGATTTTATTTGTTGTTTTGTTTCCTGAATGTTATTGGCCAGAAGAGCTAGGTCATCAGCAAACCCTAGACAATTCAAATGTATGTTGTCCTTTTTGGTTCCAATTTTTATATTTTTTGGGTTGTTCTTGTACCATTCTCTCATTATATACTCCAGTGCACAGTTAAAAAGAAGAGGTGATAATCCGTCACCCTGTCTCAAACCAGTTTTTACCAAGAATGGTTCAGAAAGTTCTCCCCTGAACTTAATTTTAGAAATTGTATTAGTTAGAGTAAGTTCTATCAATTTGATCAGTTTTGGGTGAAGTCCAAAATGTCTTAAAATTTTTAATAATGATGGTCTGTGGATGGAGTTGTATGCTTTCCTGAAATCTATAAACGTTATCCAAAGGGGGTTGTTTCGTTTTCTATAATATGCCATGACTAGCTTCAAAGTAATTATTTGTTCTGTGCAGCTTCTCCAGGGTCTGAAGCCTCCTTGGTATTCACCTAGCTCTTGATCTAGTTGTTGTTTAATCCGATTATATAGTATCTTAGAGAAAATCTTATATGTGCCGTCTAGTAAGGAAATACCTCTGTAGTTGTCTGGATTACTTCTATCACCTTTCTTATGAAGTGGGTTGATTATAGCTGTTGTCCATTGTTCCGCGAACTTTTCTGATATCCAAACCTTATTTAATATCATATGGAGGGAGGTCTGGGTTGTACTTCCGGCGTATTTCCACATCTCTGCAAAAACCTGGTCTTCACCACATGCTTTGTAGTTTTTCATTTCCTTAAGTGCTGTTTCAACTTCTTTTGCTGTAGGTGGGTTTATATTTTCCGGTTTAGTTTTTATAGGGGTCTGTGTATCAATAGATAAAAGTTCCTCAGGTTTATCACAGTTCAAGAGCTTGTTAAATGCTTCTGCCATGATCTCTGCATTTTCCTTATTATTATGTGCTGTTTTTCCATCCATATTTTTCAACAATAATGTAGGGGGGTTGTATTTTTGCAATTGTTTATCAAAGGCCTTGTAATAATCTCTCGAATTTGTTTTATAATAATTTTCCTCTATTGAGTTTATTAAATCTTTTTGATACTGTCGCTTAATTTTTTTAATGATTTTGGTGAATTCTTTTCTGACATTCTTGAGGTTAGTGGCGTTTTCTTCTGTTTTGTGAGTTTGAAATTTCAACCAAGCTTGATGTCTCTCCTCATGCATTTTGTCACAATCAGAGTTCCACCAGGCATGTCTCTTCCGCGGATTTAATGGGGCTAGATCTTTTGCATTCTGTTTAAGAATTGGTATTAGTTCTTCTAAATTGTCTGTTAGTCTTGTGGCTCCTGTTCTTTTCTGGTATTGGTCATTCTGGATTAACTGATGAGGGTCGTATGTCCTTTTCTCTCCCTCTGTGTTTTGTCTCTTCCTTCTTAAAGGGGTAAATTTAATCTTGATTTTTATTAAGTAATGATCTGAGCCGGTGTCCGTTCCTCTTAGAACTTTGACATTGTGGATTTCCTTGTGAAAGAACTTGTCCATGCATACGTGGTTCAGCTGCCATTCCCCTTTTGTCCAGTCAGGATGTTTCCAAGTTTTGAGTTTATTTGGTTTTCTTTTAAAATATGTAGACTTGGAGATGAGTCCATGCGTTCTACAAATTTCGATGATTCTTTGGCCATTTCTATTAGTATATCTATGAGGAGCCCACTTTCCAACTACATCTCGATACTTCCTTTCTTTTCCCAATTGAGCGTTAAAGTCCCCTATAAGGATCTTGACATGATTCATATTTACTTTATTCATTGTCTGATCAAGGAGATCCCAAAAATTATCTACTTCTTGCATAGTTTTTGTTAGGAAGTTTTTTTCATTAGTGGGGGCATGGGCATTTATGATGGTGTAAAATTTGTTTGTGGTTTGTAAAGTTATACTTGCAATTCTCGGTGAAATGGTTTTAAACTCAATTATGGAATCTATGATTTTCAAATTTACTATAAATCCTGTACCAAATTGGGGGCATTGCTTCATGACTCTTTGTCCTGGCCTCCCATTGTAAATTCTATATCCTTGTGATTCAAACGGATCTTCTGTTGAATTTCTCATTTCTTGGAGCCCTGCTAGTAAAATGTTTTGCCTGTCTAATTCATCTGTGAAGTTCTTGAGTTTTCCGGTTTTCAGTAGATAATTTATGTTATGTGTTGCGATGTAGTTAATATGCTTATGTTTGATTCTGAATACATGTGACTTCGAATGCTCCGATTCATTCTTGCCTTCTAGGTGACTACGCACCGAATCCGATGTAGTCTTCTCCTTCCTCGAGGGGTTGGACGGTGGAAATTTTTTCCTAAAAGACCTTTCCATATCTGACTGTCGAAGGTTATCAACCTTAAGTGGAGCAAGCTCCAAGTTACAACTACTTAACCATAGAGGATATTTATTCAGCCGCCACTAACATGTGAAACAGACGCTGTTGGGTACCGCCACTAACATGTGGAACCGTCGTACCCTTTGGTGCTAGTTTTGGTCCGCCCTGGGTATTTTATTTCCCCAGTACCCACCATATCTGGTGAGCATTCCACTATCCGCCACCTGTGGAGGCGCCCGGTAGGAGACTAGCAAACTCCCGCGGGATATATATATATATATATATATATATATATATATATATATATATATATATATATATATATATATATATATACTGTTACATCTCCGCTTTGCTTCGCGTCAACCAACTACCGCTCCAATGCGGTTTGGGCACAGCTCTTGGGAGCTGCACACACTGCTCTTACCGTCCGCACCAACGGGACCGGCGTTAATAAATAACATATATTAATGAAATAAAAAATATTAATCTATAGAAACTGATTATCTTTCATCATTTATATCTCCACAGAAAATAATATCTATTGAAAATCACGGCTCATAAAAGTCTTCATACATTAATTAATGACATAAAAATAATAATAAAAAAAATCTAAAAACAAATTTAATATTTCGTAGGATCTCCATTAGCATTTATAATGGCCTGTAATCGTAGACTGGACTGGTAACTGCCCCTGGAATCATAGACCATGCCCTTTCCAAAGCTATTTTAAAGTGTGTACATCTGTTATTGTCGATCGCACTCCTGACTGAGGAGGATGATCAAGGGTTTTGGGGGCATTATAAAGTATCAACAGCTTCCCGTTTTGGGCACTATGCTTCGGATCATTGTTGTGTTGCAGTATCCAACGACTGCCAAGATCTAAGCGATCTACACTAGGTAACAAGTTAGGTCGCAATATTTCAATATATTTCATCTGATTCAGTATACCCTCAATAAAGTGTAAATTTCCTATTCCAGCTGCCGCCATCGAACACCAAATCATAACACTGCCGCTTCCACGCTTCACTATTGGTGTCAATTAACAACTCCTCGATATCCTGCCTCCAAACTTTGTATCGTCCATCACACCCGTAAATATTGAACTTATTTCCATAGTAGTAAAGAAATACTACTATGGAAATAGTTGTTTTTCGTTTTGATAGTTTAAAGCAAAAGTTAAACCTTTTTGTTGATTTTCAAATTAAAGGCTTTCTTCTAGGCGTTCTTCCGTTATAACCATTACTTCTTAATATTATGCGCACGTTTTCAGCATGTACTATTTTATTAATAGTTGTTGCCATCTCGGAGGCTAAGGTCGGAGCGCTTTTTTGGAATTTTACTTTACTTTTTTTTATTAACAAACAGATATCCCGGTTACTTAATACTCTTGGTCTTCCGGATATGCCTTTGTTACTAATATTACCGGTTTCTCACACTGTAGCTCTGTTTTTTCTTACAGTTTTAGCGATTTCACCGTAAGACTTTCCATCTTCCCGGAGTTTAACAATTAAATTTCGTATTTCAACACCTGTTTCGTTTCTTTTATTATTCATAATCAACAGAAATTAAACAGAACACTTATCTCACCTGTTTCACCAGCACAAGAGACGTCAACAATACTGAAAACAACTGTTACACATGTCACTTCATTGTATTTTTGTTGACATTCGCCTAATTTGCTTAATACCTGAAACTATATGAAGACTTTTATGAGCTGTGTTTTTCAATAGTTAATATTTTCGGTGTAGATAAGATTACATTTATTAATAAATATATTATTTATTGCCAATTAACTACAAAATGTGGGCTATATGAACACTTTTGTAAGTCACTGTATATTATAAAATTATAGCTGTTCTAAGGATGGTTTAATAGAAAAAACCGAAACGTTAACAAAAAAATAAAAAAATATATTTTATTATAATTGAACTTCAAGAAAAAACACAAACTATATATAGTATATCATCATCATCAGCCCGTGTCGATCCACTGCAGGATAAAGGCCTTTTCAGCATGCTTCCAACTTTCACTGCTCCATTTCAATTGCTTTACTCTTCCAATGATGGAACATCCAGCTTGACGATCTTGAAGTTGGAATAAATGTAGAGCGGGGCGTATGGCAGGGTGACGCAATAGCGCCTCTTCTTTTCTCAGCCTGCCTGGAAGAAGTGTTCCGTAATCTAAATTTATAATTAGTATTTAAATCATCTTAGATTCGCAGATGATATCGTTCTTCTTTCACAAGGCCCAGTGGAGCTGCAAAGACACGTACAAGAGCTGCAAAAGGCTGGGGAACCATTTGACTTGAAAATAAACTAGAAGAGTCAGGTCATGTTCAATAAATCTGCTGAGGGCAAAAGGATTTCTATATTAGGAATGGATTTGGAAGTTGGATCACTATATATCTTGGGCAGAAGGTTTCAATGGAAGGGGATACCATTCGGGAGGTGCAACGACGCGTTAAATGTGGCTGGCAGGCATTTGGCAGGCTCAACATAGTGTTTAGGAGCAAACTACCACTTTGCCTAAAAAGAATCATTTGATCAGTGTGTCCTACCCGTTATGTCATGCGGAAATGAGATCTGGACACTCACATCACGATCAGTTCAAAAAGCACAGTTTGAGTAGCACAGAGGGGAATGGAAAGGTATGCTTGGCATTACTCGACGGAATAGAAAGACCGGCACATCGATCAGAATACAAACGAGAGCGAGTAACACCATTAGAAGAATAAAGCAATTGAAATGGAAGTGGGCAGACCATGTAGCCAGGCGATGAGACGAAAGATGGACCAGAGCGGTCCTGGACTGGATATCGCTTGATAGCAAACTTCCACGGAGAAGACCGAAAACACGATGCACTGATGATATTATTAAGTATATTGGACCCGAATGGCAGAGGAAAGCTCAGGACCGCCAGAGTTGGAAGCATGCAGAAGAGGTCTTCATCCTGCAGTGGATTGATACGGGTTGATGATATGATATGATATATATATATATATATATATATATATATATATATATATATATATATATATATATATATATATATATATATATATATATATATATATATATATTTATATCATCATCATCATCATCATCAACCCGTATCGATCCACTGCAGGATGAAGGCCTCTTCAGCATGCTTCCAACCTTCACGGTCCTGGGCTTTCCTCTGCCACTCGGGTCCAATATACTTAACGATCTCATCAGTCCATCGTGCTTTCGGTCTTCTTCGCGGACGTTTGCGATCAAGCGGTATCCACTCCAGGACTGCCTTGGTCCATCTGTCGTCCCATCGCCTCGCTATATGGCCTGCCCATCTCCATTTCAACTGTTTTACTCTTCCAATGATGTCACAGACTTTTGTTTGTTCCCTGATCCATGCGCAGGACTTTCTGTCTCGTCTTGTAATGCCAAGCATACATCTTTCCATTCCCCTCTGTGCCACCCGAAGTTTTTGAATTGATTGCGATGTGAGTGTCCAGGTTTCACTTCCGTATGTCATAACGGGTAGAACGCACTGATCGAATACTTTTCTTTTCAGGCAAAGTGGGAGTCTGCTCTTAAACACTATGTTGAGCCTACCAAATGCCTGCCAGCCACATTTAACACGCCGTTCCACCTCCCGGGCGGTATTCCCCTCCATGGAAATCCTCTGTCCAAGATATACAAAGCTGTCCACAATCTCTAAATCCCTTCCTAAAACTGAAATTCTTCTATCCTGAGCGAAGTTATTGAACATAACCTGACTCTTTTTCAGGTTTATTTTCAAGCCAAATGGTTCGCCAGCCCTTTGCAGTTCTTGTATGCGTCTTTGCAGCTCCTCTGGGTCTTGTGAAATGAGAATAATATCATCTGCAAATCTAAGATGGTTTAAGTTTGCACCATTGATCTTTACCCCATCCTGTTCCCAATCCAGTTTACGGAATACTTCTTCAAGGCCAGCCGAGAAAAGAATAGGCGATATTACGTCACCCTGCCGTACACCTCGTTCTATATTAATTCCCACTTCAAGATCATCAAGGTGAATTGTGGCTGTAGCTCCATCATATATCGATTCTAATAGGTTTACATAGGCTCTCTCTACACCTTGGCTAAGCAGTGCATCCATTATCGCATGCTTTGAGATGGAATCAAATGCTTTTTCGTAGTCGATAAAAGCCAAGCACAGTGGCATGGTGTATTCGTTGTGCCTTTCTATGACCTGCTGTACAACCTGGATGTGATCCATTGTACTGAATCCACTTCTGAATCCTGCTTGTTCTCTTGGTTGTGCGTCATTCAGTTTTTTTAATATTCTTTTAGAAATTATCTTAGTGAAAACTTTGTACATCACTGATAGGAGGCTTATTGGACGGTAGTTCTTTAAATCTTCCTGTGCTCCTTTTTTATGTAAAAGGATCACTTCTGCATTTTTCCATAAGTCAGGTACTTTTTGTTCTTTGAGGCATTTTGAGTATAATTTTGCCAGTGTTTTATGTAACGTCCGACCACCAGCTTTTAGCATTTCGACAGTTACACTATCCTTTCCTGGAGCCTTGCCGTTCTTCATCAATTCTATAGCATTTGTTACTTCCTCCACTAGGATATCTGGTATTATATATTGTTCTTCCGTGGGTATTACTGTCCCTGACTGGCTCTGATCTTCATATAACTGGGAATAAAACCTTCTGACAATCTCTAACATTTGGGTACGCGTCCTGCACACTGTGCCATCCTCACGCTTTAAAGCATATATTTGCGTTCTTTTGTTTCTCAGCTTCTGTTTAGCTTTGTTAATTCCTTTGTTTTCTTCCAGGGTTTTTTGCACTAGCTGCATATTGAATCGGCGCGTGTCCTCTCTGATACGTTTTCTTATAGTTTTGCAGAGCTCAGTGTACTCGACCCTGCCAAAAGGACTACCTGCATTTCTCATTGCTCGCCGTTTCTTCATTAAATCAATGGTCTCACTGGAGATTTTTGTTTGTTTGAGACATTTTTCCTCTGGTGCTATTGAAGCAGCCGTTTGCCATATATTTATATATATATATATATATATATATATATATATATATATATATATATATATAAATATATAAATATAATAATATAAATATATAAATATATAAATATATATATATATATATATATAAATATATATATATATATATATATATATATATATATATATATATATATATATATATATATATATATATATATAAATATATATATATATATATATATATATATATATATATATATATATATATATATACATATATATATATATATATATATATATATATATATATATATATATATATATATATATATATATATATATATATATATATATATATCATATCATATCATCAACCCGTATCAATCCACTGCAGGATGAAGACCTCTTCTGCATGCTTCCAACTCTGGCGGTCCTGAGCTTTCCTCTGCCATTCGGGTCCAATATACTTAATAATATCATCAGTGCATCGTGTTTTCGGTCTTCTCCGTGGAAGTTTGCTATCAAGCGATATCCAGTCCAGGACCGCTCTGGTCCATCTTTCGTCTCATCGCCTGGCTACATGGTCTGCCCACTTCCATTTCAATTGCTTTATTCTTCTAATGGTGTTACTCGCTCTCGTTTGTATTCTGATCGATGTGCCGGTCTTTCTATTCCGTCGAGTAATGCCAAGCATACCTTTCCATTCCCCTCTGTGCTACTCAAACTGTGCTTTTTGAACTGATCGTGATGTGAGTGTCCAGATCTCATTTCCGCATGACATAACGGGTAGGACACACTGATCAAATGATTCTTTTTAGGCAAAGTGGTAGTTTGCTCCTAAACACTATGTTGAGCCTGCCAAATGCCTGCCAGCCACATTTAACGCGTCGTTGCACCTCCCGAATGGTATCCCCTTCCATTGAAACCTTCTGCCCAAGATATATAGTGATCCAACTTCCAAATCCATTCCTAATATAGAAATCCTTTTGCCCTCAGCAGATTTATTGAACATGACCTGACTCTTCTAGTTTATTTTCAAGTCAAATGGTTCCCCAGCCTTTTGCAGCTCTTGTACGTGTCTTTGCAGCTCCACTGGGCCTTGTGAAAGAAGAACGATATCATCTGCGAATCTAAGATGATTTAAATACTAATTATAAATTTAGATTACGGAACACTTCTTCCAGGCAGGCTGAGAAAAGAAGAGGCGCTATTGCGTCACCCTGCCATACGCCTCGCTCTACATTTATTCCAACTTCAAGATCGTCAAGCTGGATGTTCCATCATTGGAAGAGTAAAGCAATTGAAATGGAGCAGTGAAAGTTGGAAGCATGCTGAAAAGGCCTTTATCCTGCAGTGGATCGACACGGGCTGATGATGATGATATACTATATATAGTTTGTGTTTTTTCTTGGAGTTCAATTATAATAAAATATATTTTTTTATTTTTTTGTTAACGTTTCGGTTTTTTCAATTAAACCATCCTTAGAACAGCTATAATTTTATAATATACAGTGACTTACAAAAGTGTTCATATAGCCCACATTTTGTAGTTAATTGGCAATAAATAATATATTTATTAATAAATGTAATCTTATCTACACCGAAAATATTAACTATTGAAAAACACAGCTCATAAAAGTCTTCATATAGTTTCAGGTATTAAGCAAATTAGGCGAATGTCAACAAAAATACAATGAAGTGACATGTGTAACAGTTGTTTTCAGTATTGTTGACGTCTCTTGTGCTGGTGAAACAGGTGAGATAAGTGTTCTGTTTAATTTCTGTTGATTATGAATAATAAAAGAAACGAAACAGGTGTTGAAATACGAAATTTAATTGTTAAACTCCGGGAAGATGGAAAGTCTTACGGTGAAATCGCTAAAACTGTAAGAAAAAACAGAGCTACAGTGTGAGCTACAGTGTGAGAAACCGGTAATATTAGTAACAAACGCATATCCGGAAGACCAAGAGTATTAAGTAACCGGGATATCTGTTTGTTAATAAAAAAAAGTAAAGTAAAATTCCAAAAAAGCGCTCCGACCTTAGCCTCCGAGATGGCAACAACTACTAATAAAATAGTACATGCTGAAAACGTGCGCATAATATTAAGAAGTAATGGTTATAACGGAAGAACGCCTAGAAGAAAGCCTTTAATTTGAAAATCAACAAAAAGGTTTAACTTTTGCTTTAAACTATCAAAACGAAAAACAACTATTTCCATAGTAGTATTTCTTTACTACTATGGAAATAAGTTCAATATTTACGGGTGTGATGGACGATACAAAGTTTGGAGGCAGGATATCGAAGAGTTGTTAATTGAAAACCTGAACCTGAAAATATGACACCAACAGTGAAGCGTGGAAGCGGCAGTGTTATGATTTGGTGTTCGATGGCGGCAGCTGGAATAGGAAATTTACACTTTATTGAGGGTATACTGAATCAGATGAAATATATTGAAATATTGCGTCCTAACTTGTTACCTAGTGTAGATCGCTTAGATCTTGGCAGTCGTTGGATACTGCAACACAACAATGATCCGAAGCATAGTGCCCAAAACGAGAAGCAGTTGATACTTTATAATGCCCCCAAAACCCTTGATCATCCTCCTCAGTCAGGGGTGCGATCGACAATAACAGATGTACACACTTTAAAATAGCTTTGGAAAGGGCATGGTCTATGATTCCAGGGGCAGTTACCAGTCCAGTCTACGATTACAGGCCATTATAAATGCTAATGGAGATCCTACGAAATATTAAATTTGTTTTTAGATTTTTTTTATTATTATTTTTATGTCATTAATTAATGTATGAAGGCTTTTGTGAGCCGTGATTTTCAATAGATATTATTTTCTGTGGAGATAAAAATGATGAAAGATAATCAGTTTCTATAGATTAATATTTTTTATTTCATTAATATATGTTATTTATTAACGCCGGTCCCGTTGGTGCGGACGGTAAGAGCAGTGTGTGCTGAGCCCAAGAGCTGTGCCCAAACCGCATTGGAGCGGTAGTTGGTTGACGCGCAGCAAAGCGGGGATGTAACAGTATATATATATATATATATATATATATATATATATATATATATATATATATATATATATATATATATATATATATATAAATATATATATATATATATATATATATATATATATATATATATATATATAATGAAAAATGATAAAATGAAATTATAATTATTGTTGTTTATCTCTCTCTTACGAAAGCAAGTAAATAATCTGTTCAATTTTGGATGGAACTATTGAGTTATGCTTTTTACTAATGGCGATATTTCATTGCAATCATCTATTTTGTATTAATTCGTTGGATTATAAGGAAATTTGTAGTAATTTTCCATTAGTTGCTCTCTTAACGCGTGTAAACAAAAATCTATATTGGTTTATTAATGTCACTTGTTTACAAATTTTAACTTTTTTTATATAACCCGAAGGAAATGTATGTAAATATATTAACCTACCTTCCTTAGACCTAAAAGTGTTAGCAGAAATATTCTATCACGTCACTTTTTTTTTCTGGTATTGTATATGCCGAAATTCAGTCTGTTATTAAGCCAATTTTACATTCGAAGGATCTTCCATATCCAATATGTCCCAGTAATTCGAGTCAAAATATACTAGGAGACGACAATAAAAGTGATGCTGAAGTTAAATTGATTTCAAGTGATTCTGACAATTTCTCTTTTCAATGAAACACTCCACATTTAATTAACCAAGCCGAATTAAATGATCTTATAAGAGATTTACAACTATCAAGATCTAAAGCAGAGCTTCTTGGTTCTCGCCTACAATAATAGAATTTATTAACACCAGACACGAAAGTTATGTTGACCAGAAACAGGAGCAAATTTTGTTCAGAATTTTTCAAAAGGGAAGGGGAATATTGTTATTGTACTGATATTCCGGGACTTTTTGAAGCAATGAATCAAAACTATAATTAAACAGAGTGACGTTTATTCGTAGACTCTTCAAAATATAGTCTGAAAGCTGTTTTATTACTCAACGGGAATAAGAAGCCGTCTACACCAATATAGACGAAATGTGCGATGTGTACTTTAATGAATTTAATAAAGTATGAAGCATACCAATGCAAAATGTGCAGCGACCCCAAAGTCATTCGTTTGTTATTGGGATTGCAGGGTTGTTACACAAAATACTCTTGTTTCCTTTGTCTATAGGACAGCAGGGCCAGAGAGCATCATTATGTTGTCGGTAGATCCAAAAGACATTATTCTATCCCCTTTACACATTAAATTGGAACTTTCGAAACAGTTTGTGAAGGCGCTAAGCAAAAATAGTGATGCTTTCCTGTATTTACAAAAGTCTTTCCAAGTATTACAGAAGCAAAACTGAAAGAGGGGATATTTGTTGCCTCACAGATCCGTTGTAAAAGATTCTCAGTTTGAAAGCCTTTTATTTATCTGTTAATGAAAAAATTGCTTTGAAGTCATTCAATATATATATATATATATATATATATATATATATATATATATATATATATATATATATATATATATATATATATATATCATACGTATCGATGTAAACCCTCGCTGGAACTTCATGTCATTATAAAAAGTATCCTATGGCATAATTTAATAAAAAATTTCCTATGACATATCACATAATCGACTTTTCTGCCAAATTTCATTAGAATTTTTCCATCCGTTCGAGTGTGATTGAAGGACAAAAATCCAAACAAACATACTTTCAGATTTATAATATTAAGTAAGATTTTTAATGCTTATTCACCTGTTGTAAACACAGATTGTAATAAATAGGAATTTAAAAAATATTTAAAAAAGTACTTCTGTGTATATGAAATTTAAAGCTTACAATTTCTTACCTCACCTATCGCAATAGAAAATATTTTCGGTGATGTTAATTTCGCATACTTTAAATTACTAAACTTCAAATTTTTTTGAGACAATATAATATTTTTCAAAATAACAAAACATTATTTGTTCTAGTAAAATTTTGCCAAATTTAGTTTCCGCTGAATGATTTTACAAAACTGTGGAAAACAAATTACATGGAATCGTGGCAAAATAAATTTTTGGAAAGCTACTTCTAAAGTCAATAGTTTGGCACCAGTCCAGTTATTTACCGAATTCCAGAAAGCTTTCTTTTATATTTCTCGCAAGTAATTAATAGGTTTATTTAAAGATTTGTTTATTATTTTAATGACAAGGGAAGTTTTTTTGTTTGTTATATTCAATGCATTTTGTACTTTCATATTAGAAAATCTATTCATAATAGATTTTAGAAGACGGATATATCAGTGTCGGTGAGAGAATGCATCCCTGTCTGATTCATCGTCTCACTGATTCTTGCTGTTTGATTATTGTATAAGGTCGCTATTATTCTCAAATCTAGCTTATTTATTTACCTTTCCCTTAGTAGCTCTATTAATTTATCATGCCTTACTTTATCGAAGATCTCTTTATAATCTATAAAGCACGCTTGAATTTCTTTATTGGCGTCAAGGCATCATTGAACCACTACATTAACATTATATAGGACACCTTGAGTACGATACAAAACTCTTTTCAAAACCCAAACTATGTGTTGCCTAGCTCATTTTTTTTTCTTTATTTGGTTTTTCGCCACGATCTAAAACTCAAAAAATATCAAAAATATCTGTTCCTATGTAAATAAAGAATCACTGGGTAAAAAAAAACCAAACGGAGACAAATTTCTCAGTGATTCTTTTTTTTGTAATAAATTTGCCTAACGAACAAAATTTTAAAAATATAAACATTTTTCATGTCATAATTAAAGCGAAATTATTAAAGTTTGTCAAAAAGTATTTAATAGTGATTTTTATAGAAAAAAAGTATTGATTTGGTTCAGTTTAGCTGATTAAATCCAGCTTAGAGAGAGAGAGCGGATTTTAATCATAATTAGAGAAAATGAGTGTTGAATGTCAATGTTCTATTAATAATGACTAGAGAAACTCTAGAGTTGCCCTTGGAGGCACATACGGAAATTGTGAATTTGGAAAGAAATGGCTTGAAATTGTGGTAAATTGCCAAAAATGTATCGCCAGAACAATCCTAACTGTAGTAACAGCAAATACATCAAGCAGTTTCTGTAAGAAGTCGAGCCGTTGGTCATGTTTTTGTATTCTTCTATAACGACCAGAACCTTCTTACACATCCATAACTTTGTTCTTTAAATCATCTTATTCATAATAAGCAACATTTTTACGTCTACTTGCCCCATTTCTGGCAATTGCATATAGAAACCTAAAGGTAAACAAGCAAAATAATTTTTGTGCTCGAACTGTGCTAAACAACGAGTTTGTTTCCGATTTGATTTAAATATGTATACTGGGTGGCGCCCTTCTTTGTATCGCAGTATAAAGTATCATTTTTGAAGATAATTAGAAAGGTTAAACTTTGGTATTTTATCTAATTTATTGACGCATAATCAACACATGTTAATGAATCATTTAATAAAATATTAGGTTCAGGATGGCCTTCAATTACTTGTAAAAATGTGACTTGTCATGAACTTTTTATTGTTCAAAGTTAGTGATAATGTTTTATTAATTCGTTCAGTCAACGCCAGTAAAATTTGAAATATTATTGCTTATTCATACTGATTATATATAATAATTGGTTTTTATTGCACTGCAAAATAAAAATAATATTTTTTTTAGTACAAAAATATATGTGTATTTTTGCTTTTCTTTGTTAATAGAGAAAAGTGACCAAACATGAAATATCATTTTGTTCTTGTGGCATAAAAAAACACCAACACACTTCATGAATTGAAGGCCTTTAATTATAATCATAGTCAGTCATATATTTTGGCTTATCTTAGTGACAGTCTTGTTTTTTAAATATTAATTAAAATATTTAATTAATATTTTTATTGCATTTAAAAATCTAAGAAACAAAATTAATTATTAAAAACTGTTAATGGAAAAGGAAGGAAATGAAAAAGAAAGGAAAATGAAAGTAAGACACAAAGTTTCTTAAAAAAGAATACAAAAAGAATAACATATTTGTATAAATGATCTTGAGACTTTGGTAAAAAATAAAAGTAACTTATTCTGTTAAAATTAACTTACCCAAGTCTCAATCTCTGGACCAGTGCAGTCATTATGTGCCCAGAGTCCATACATTTAACATTTGATCCATATTTATCCTTGAGTATCTTCAAAAAACAGTCTCTGACAGAACATACATCGGCGTTCGCTAAGTGATGAGCTTGTTCTCCTCTTGTGGCATCAGGCTCATTGTCTGTATTAAACTGGACTCCGTCTTCATCCTCAAAGTCTTTATCAGAGTTTACCAAGATCTGCCACTACAGCTTTCCTTCCTCGGTTAGATACTTTTCTCTTTTTTGTTAGAACTCGGCTTATGTCATAAGGAGACACCAAATTAGGACTGCTACTATCAAGTTTGGAAGTTGAAGATTCAGGTTCATGATGTGTTTCAAGTCTAAGTTCAGCGGCAGAAGTAACATTTGAAGTAGAATTGTTACCCGGTGAACTAGGATTGGTAGTGGATGGTCCTTCTTCAGTCAAGGAGTTTGATTTTGTCGGTGTGATATTTACTGTAAAACCATCTTTTACAAGCATCTTGTTGCACAGCAATAAAGTCAACATCGCTGAATATGTTTTTATTTAATGGCCAGAGTCCTGTAACCCGGAACTCATTTGCTGCAGTCGCACCTGTTTGTACTTTCAAGCAAGCATTGCCAAATAGTTCTATAATGTTAAAAGGACTTAATGGTCCGTTATTGTTTCTAATCCAGATTCCTATTTCTTCGCTGTAATAATAGACCTTTAATGGTCCTATACAAGTTTGGTACAAATTTTACGTTATTTTCTCCAGCAAGATCAATTCTTCTATTGGAACCTTTGGTGTGATGCACTAAACTTGAAGAGATTTACCACTAAACACCAAAACACTTTTTTGAACTGCTCCAGAGCAGTATATATATATATATATATATATATATATATATATATATATATATATATATATATATATATATATATGACTTATACTATTCTATTGTTTGTCCTTGGTTCTTCCGTTATCTTCTTCTACATATCGTGGTCCACTATCTTTTCCCACCATGCTTGTTCCAATTTCCTTATGCCTTCCCGCACCTGATTTGCCCACCTACTTTTAAGTCTCCCTCTTCTTCTGTTAGTATCTGGTCTCCACATTGTCATTTTCTTTACTAGTTTGTTGTCTTCCATTCTTCTTATATGGCCAAACCAGCGGAGTCTTTGCACTTTTATAGTCTTTACCATATCTTCTTCTTTCAAAATGGTTTTTATTTCAAAATTCATTAACCTTCTGTGTTCATCTTCCGCAACTTTCTTTAATCTATATATTCTTCTTACTATCTTTCTTACGAATATTCGTAATTTTACCTGTTTGCTTGTTAAATTCATTATCTCCGCCCCTAGGTCACCAAGGGTCTCATAGCTGCTTTATATACCTTAATTGTTGTATTTATACTTAAGTTTTTGCTTTTCATAATGCTTTTGAATTTATAATACGCTCTGTGTCCCGCCTGTACTTTGTGATCAAACTATATGTTTCTGTCGCTATTTGCTATTTATTATTATTCGCAAATACTTAAAGTTTTCCACTATTTCAAATTTGCAATTTCGTATTTTTACTGATTTGGTTGTAACTCTTCTATTTTCTTTCCTTATTTCCATATATTTGTTTTTTTCTTCATTTATTGTGGGGCCTCTTTTCTTTGCTTCTTGTCCAATTTTTTGGATTGCTTCATCCAGGCTTATTCTGTCTCTAGCTAGCACAGTAAGATCATCTGCGTATGCAACTGCTTGTGTCGCGTTACTGATGATTTTTCCCGTGAAATTACACTCTTTGATTACTGCATCTCCAGTGTTAATATGAACAATGTTGTTGACAGCCCATCTCCTTGTCTCACTCCTATATTGATCTCAAAATCCTCTGTTTCTCCTTCCGCTGTTTTAACTACTGCTTGTGAATTTTTCATTGTCATTTCTGTTAGTCTTATTAGCTTGCCCGGTATTTTCATGTCCGTCATAGCTTTCATTAGTTGTCACCGTTTCAAACTATCGAAAGCTTGTTTGAAATCGATAAACACAATTTGTAATTCCATTCCATATTCCTGAGATTTTTCGATTATTTACTTTACTATGTGTGCCGCGTCTATGGTAGATCCGCCTCTCCTAAAGCCATATCGACAGTCTCCAATTTTTGCTTCTGTATCTCATCAATCTGTTATTTATTATCATGGTCAGTATCTTATATACAACACTAAGTAAGGTAATTTCCCTGTAATTTGCACAATCTTTTGGGTCTCCCTTCTTATAAATTGGCATTATTATCCCTCTTTTCCACTTATTAGGCATTTTTTCTTTCTTCCAGATATGGATTATCAGCTTCAATATCCTTTTTCCTAAGGCTTCTCTCCCGTATCTTATCATCTCATTGACCATATTATCTAATCCACCTGCTTTACTTAATTTAAATTGAGTTATTACATTATTAAATTCTTCTTCAGAGGGTATATCCAGTTCTTCTTCTTCCATATTGTCTTCCAGGTTTCCATCATTTTCTCTTTCCATCATCGTTCTGTTATCAATATTTTCCTAAAATGATTCGCCCATTCGGTGCTACTTATGTTTGTTGTGTTCCTTTTCGCATTTTGTCTTTTGATATATCTGCATAATTTTATGTTATTCTTATTATCTTTTTCTATCATCTCCATCATTTTCTCTGTCCATCTAGTTTTCTGAGTTTTTACTAGTTTAGCGCTGTTTTTTTAAAATTTCCTGATATGCCCTGTAGTCTACATCACTCCTTGTTCTTAACCACTTCATCTA
The DNA here is from genome assembly GCA_031761425.1 of Cosmopolites sordidus. Lineage (NCBI taxonomy): Eukaryota > Metazoa > Arthropoda > Insecta > Coleoptera > Curculionidae > Cosmopolites > Cosmopolites sordidus. Next base: position 24,835 of record JARFXV010001766.1, on the reverse strand, counting down.
GCAGCCCTCTTCCTCTCCATTATTGCTCTGCATTCTTCGCCAAACTATTCCTTCCAGCCTTCTATGGATTTTTTCCCATTATCTTATCTGCGGGGTACTCAATACATCTTTTTTTATTACTCCATTCTACTTGTATGTATTCATCTTCTGGACTGTCTGCTAGTTGTTTTCTGACTTCTTCGTATAGTATAGTTACTCCTTACCTGTTATCATCTCAATGTTCCATCTCCCTCTGTTTGTTTGTAAATTCGCTATACCTACCATTCTTAACTTAAGCTTCGCGATTATTAGAATGTCGTCAATACCCACGTCTACTCTTCAGAACGACGATACTTTGGGACCACCTTGTTTAATACATCATTGTTTAAGTCGTGCAGTTGCTCCAGTCTCTTTGTACCCCCCGGTACGCCCATGTTAGATATAGATCCCGCATTAAAGGTTCAAACTCATCAAACAATATTTGACAATCCGGGTAAATTTTTATGGAGATTTTTGAGGGAATGGGTTCACAATGTGAATAATCCCCAAAGTCGAAGAATGATCGACCAAAACAGATCGTATAGCCGTTGGCATTTTTAAACTTGGCCCACCAGTTTCGAGCAGTCCGATTAGCTATAGCGTCCTCACCATATGTGGCGCAAATGTCTCGAACTTTCCTGTAGCTTTTTGACTACGATGAAAGGGGAAATACAGCAAGTGATAAAAATTACATTTTGGGTCTTAAAGTTCCATTTCAAAAGGAAAAGAAAGTTATGGGTATGTTTCTACCCTTTCTTCCTCTAATATTGCTTCTAATTTTTCTCTCAGCCTATGCTCTATTATTCTGGTAAATATTTTTTCAAGTAAACTTGTTAGTGTGATCTCTCTGCAGTTTCTACGTTACTTAATATCTCCTTTTTTAAACAACGGCAATACTATTCCCATATATCAGTCTGTTGTTACTTTCTTTTCTATTGTAATATCGTTTGACGACCCAAAGTTGAAAAGGTGTGAACATACCTTTACGCAATGTCGAACCGCCAACGGTACCCTGACTTCTTTTGCATCTAGCGAAGCATTCTTGTCATTTCGGAAATATAAAAAGCATGATATATCGAAAATACTCCTTATTTTCTGCATTTTCTGCAAAATACTCATTTTTTTAATGCATAACAACATTTAAGACCACAACTAAATAACACGTTTTTTTTCCAAGTATTCGCTAAACTTCTTTTGCCCAACAGGAATAAAACAATTCATGTGAAGTAGATAATATTTCAGTTTTGGCGATACAATGCAATCTAGCGCCAAATCCAAACGAACTTTTGCATCACCCCGATATTATACAGATAGTTACATTTTCAGATTAATTAAAACAAACACGCTGGATACTATTTTATTAATTCCCAGTATTTATCCCCTTAACATTTTCCAATGCCAACGCTCAAATTATGGATTAAAATTAATGATCAGAGATAAATTTGTTTTAAGTATAATTTATTTGACACTCTTAAACGCCCGTATGTACATAATATTTACATTTGATCGGATACGTTTCTTAATAAAAATCTCATTATTATAAAAAATACTAATAGAGTTGGTGATAAAACATATGAGGATATTGATAGTTAATACTATACGATCGATAAGGATAGTTAATCACTAGATACATATGGATACAAAAGTTCCAGATTACAATAGGCTCGAAAATATTGTTGCTTTTAACAAATGCCAATATTTCATTGCAATGGGTTGTTCGGAAATTTCGTCGGAAAGTTTGTATATATATATATATATATATATATATATATATATATATATATATATATATATATATATATATATATATATATATATACACAGTGTATCCAGGATAAGGACTTACTCTCCCTTAAAATTTTTATTTCTGGACCGATTTTTATAAACTTTCCTTTGAGATATGTGGATTACATTTTTGCGATTCGAAAAATGAAAATTGAAATGATTTTATTGAGAACTTAAATAGTAAATCCCAAAATATAATATTCACGCATGGACTCGAAAACAATGATACTTTACCATTTCTGGATGTTTTAGTCAGTAGAAACAATAAAAATAGGTTAGATTTTGATATTTTCAGAAAAAACACCACCACTTTGAGATACATTCCTAACGATTCAAATCATAGCCTCCAAAATAAGATAGCTAGTTTAAATTTTATGTTAAATAGATTAATACCTTTAAATAAACCTTTTATAAATAACCTTTAAATAAAGTTAATTATAACAAAGAATTAAAATTAATTGGAAAGGTATCTGAAGTGAATGGTTATAATAACAACATTAATAGAAATAAATTAATTAGAAATAATTGTTTTCTAATTAAAGAATAAATTAATTAGAAAACATAAGTTCAGAAAATTATTGAAAGAATCCTCGACTTTTTAAAAGGATCAGAACACAAAGAAATTCATGGTAATACCATTTGATGCCCAATTAACAAGAGGGCTAGATAAAATTTTGAAAAAAAGTGGATATTAAGGTTGTGTACAAACCATATAATAAATTAAGAGAAGTTCTGGGTAATCCAAAAAGTAGAGCAACATGAAACGTCGGGGATTTACGAAATTAGTTGTCACGACTGTGATCGGAGGTATATTGGGCAAACAAAAAGATCTATATTGACAAGATATAAAAAACATATTGCCCACATTAGATATGGGAGAAATGAAAAATCTTGTGTTGCCCAACATGCAATCGAACACGACCACAGTATAGATATTAGTAATTTAAGACTAATTAGAAGTATTAATAATAATAGGGCTTTGGATGCATATGAAAGCATTCAAATAGAAAAATGTAAGAAAATCATGAACCGAGATAAAAGGACTATCCCGTTCCGTAAACTTTTTCAATTATTAATGTAAGGCTTAGTAAACTTTACGGTTTATGATTTTTACACGCTTAGTTAGGTAGGGTTTTTCATATAAATAGTACATAGTTTAGTTTTAGAATTAGATTAAATCATCTCCTAATGATGCTAACATGGTTAGCGAAACGTGCGTCGAGCAGTCCAAAAAAAAAGTGATTTGGTATGTAGTGGTAAATCTTTTCAAATTTAGTATTTCACATCAAAGGTTCCAATAGAAGAATTGAAGCATAATGTCGCGTAAATACAAGTTATCGACCAATATTTTCAATTTGAATCAACTTGAATAACTGAGGGCAAATTAAAGCGAATCTAAATCTAAACACTGTAAATACCATAGAAATTAATAAATATTACTAATTCAGTATATATTTTGTACTATTTTGTTGTAGATCAGTGCAGATTGTTTTAAAATGTTGAAAACTTTCCAGACAACCTGAAATATTATTAGGATTAAGATATATAACAATTGTAAGGTTATTTATTTCTTCCTTTATCGTTATTTTCAGTCAATTATTTGGCATTGGTCCAGCCACTTGTATTGGAATCTATTCATCCGGGAAATATTTTGAAAACTGCGTTATAGGAAAAACCTGTGAAAAGTGAACTATAAAAGCGAAACTATTTACCGAATTTTGTTAATCCTTATGCACTCTCTTAACTTCGAATTAATTTTCTATGCATAAGTATTTACAGATAGGGCAACGCTGTGTCAAAATGTAGAGAGTGATTTTATTTTTTACCTACATTAAATTCGTTTTACGGAGTTTACAGTGAGGGTTAAATAAACCACAGTATATAAACAGTGACAGTGTGAGCCTAGGTACAGTGTGATACAAAATAATTGTCCAAGCATAAGCGAAATAATAAAAAACAAAAGGCTAGAAACAATACGTGTAATTGAGGTTATTGCGATAAGGGAATAAGGAACCGTAGGTTCACGCAAAATTTATCTGCACTATTGCCAAGCGTTGGATAGAAACAGAAGTTTAGGTACAAAAGGGAGAGACGAACTCGATAAATCTATCGAATAAGAAATAAGAAAACAGAGCTGGAATCAGATTCATCTGGTGATGGAAAACGTAAAAGAGGAGGCGAATTAGGGGAGGATCTCTTTAATAAATTAAAAAAAAAACGCATAGAAGCCCACCAAAAACCAGCGATATGTTGAAAGAGATGATGAAACTAATAAAGGGACTGTCAGCAGATGTAGGAGATATTAACCTAGAACAGAAGGCTCAAAGGGAAGATACTAAGGTATTAAGGGAAGAAATAAAAGAATTAAGGAAAGAACAAGCAGAGTTTAAGAAAGAAATAAGGATGCTAAAAGATACAGTTGAAAAAGCGGTAGCTGAAGTAAATGATTTGAAGAAAGAAATAAATTTAAACAATGAAAGAATAGAGAAGCTAGAAAGTAAGGAGAGAAGAAAAAATATAGTCATACGGGGACTGACACAGGAGATAATAACCTTCTAAAAGGAGCGATGGGAAAGTTTATAGAAGATGAGGTAGGAGTCAAACCAATAGTAAGAACATCATGAAGATTGGGTATGAAAACATGTTTGGTGGAACTTAGCAGAGAAGAAAACAAGATAGAGGTGATACAGAATAAAAACAAGTTAAGCAATAGGGCAGGCGACAAAATATTTTAGAAAAAAATTAAAGAAAAGGCAAAGGAGGAAAGGGCCAGAGGAAAAGGTGAAAAAGTAGGATTTCTGAAATTGGTGGTGAACGGCCAAACTTGGAAATGGAACAAACGAGAAAACATGCTGGAAAAACTGGAAGTACACCAAACGGCTCAAAAAGCTAGCAAGTGCGACAGTGGACGGAAATATGGACCTGGCCGAGCAACGAAATGCATTGAGACTGGAAGCAAGCAACCTGTACGCAAGCAGGAAGAATACAGAAAAAACAAACCAGACAGAATTAGGATAGGTACATGGAATGTTAGAGATACATTTTCGGAAGGAGCCCTGAAACACCTCATTGGGGAGATGAGAAAGTACAGAGTAGATATTCTGGCAGTACAGGAGGCTAAACAAAGGAATATAACGATTATAAAGGTGGAAGACTACATATTTTTTAATAGCAGAATTGATCGGAGGATATTGGGAGTAGGGTTTATAGTTAATGACAGGTTCAAAAATGAAGTTGTCGAATTCGAAGGGATTTCATATAGAATGTGCAAGATAAGAATCCGAGGCCAATTTAGAAAGATGTATAAAATAAATGCGTATGCACCATCTGAATAAAAAAACCCGGACATTAAAATACAGTTCTACGAAGATTTAGATAGAATCATGGAAAATGTTCCGAAGTTTGATATAAAATATGTGGTAAGCGACATGAATACCAAAGTAGGCAGTGAAGAAGAATACAGGGAGGTAACAAGGGGTAAAAGTATACACACCACTAGTAATGACAATGGAAAAAGGGTGATAAAATTTGCCTTCGAGAACAATATGAAAATTGTTAGCACTGCTTTTAATCAAAAAAACATACATAAGGAAATATGGATAGCTCCAAATGGAGAGACAAAGAATCAAATTGACCATGTCCTCATAGAAAGAAAGCATGCAAAGAACGTTACTGATGTAAGAAGTTTCAGGGTGATAGTGATAGCGATCGCATATTAGTTATAATGGAAATGAAAGAGGAACGAACACCTAGAAGAAAAGATGCAAAGGGGCGAAGACGGAAGAGATATGATGTAGCAAAACTAGAGGATAAGACAACAGCAATGCATTTCGAACAGGAAATTAAAGGAAAACTAGGAATTAACCCCAATAAAGAACATTTAGAGGAAAATGGGTACGGATTGAAACACTTATGAAGGAGGTAGCAGAAAAAATACTGGAAGAAATTAAAAAAAATCAGACAAATAGGTGGTTCGACGAAGAATGTAAACAAGTTTTGGAGCAAATAAACAAAGCACTTCTGAGATTACTGAAAGAAAGGAGTGAAGGCAACAACGTATGTAACAGGAAAAAGAAAGAACTTTTACAACGCGAATTAAAAGAAATAGAAGAATCATATGCTAATAAAGAGATAAGAAATTTCTATTAGGAAGTTAAAAAAGTAAAGGCAGTAGCGCCAGGAGATCCCGTTATTTGAAAACTCAAGAAAGATCCCTGGTATCCTTCTTGATACCAGGTACAAAGGATGTAGATGAAAAACTGAAAAGATTTGCCCAGTATTTTTCAGAGACGCTAAATGAGACTAGTGAAGAAGGGAACTGGGGAGAACATGAAATGGAAGAAGATGCGATTGCAAAAAATAACGAAATTATAAATGCACCTACAAAAGAAGAAGTAGAAGTTTGTATAAAGCACTTAAAAAATAACAAAAGTGCTAGAGAAAACAGTATAACAGCGGAAATGTTGAAACAAGGTGGTGATATTTTGGTGGCAAGAACATTGGAGATAATGAACAGAATTTGGGAAGAAGAAAATATGCCAGAGAAATGGAATAAAGCGCTGATAATACCCCTTCATTCTCCCTTCACAAAAAAGGAGCTAAAGAGGAATGTAATAACTACCGAGGAATTGCACTGCAAGACGTCTACCTACAAAGTGATGGCCAAGATGATTAAAGATCGACTAGAGAAATACCATAACGAACAAGTAGGGGAATACCAAGGAGGGTTCAGGGCAGGAAGATCAACAACCGACCAGATATACATCATGAAACAGATCCAACAGAATACTTATGAACAAAATTTGAGCTTACATTTGCTGTTCATAGATTATTGGCAAGCATATGACTATATTAGCAGGAAAAGGGTATTCCAAGCAATGAGGCAGTTGGGAGCCCCGGAAAAGTTCAGGAAGTTGGTGGAGATGACTGTCAGGAGAACAGTAAATAAAGTTATAGTCGTTAGAGCAATGTCTGAGGAGCTCATTGTAAAGAAATGAGACAAGGCGATCTACTGTCAACAGTTCTGTTCAATCTGGTGCAGGAAGTGATTCTGGGAGAGAGTGGCATCAATACCAAGGGGTTAATATATGGTACCTAGGTACCAGGGCCTATGCCGACGACATTGTATTGACGGCGAGATCCAAGGAAGAAGTAGTAAAGCTTTTCAAGATGTTGGAAAGAAAGGCAAGAGAACATGACCTAACAATTAACGAGAACAAGACCAAATATATGGTAATGAAAGATAGCACCAGATGACTCTCCCCTAATTTAGTCATTGATTGTGCAGGAAATAAGAAATATACAATAGAGAAAGTAGAACAAGCTGAATATCTAGGAGTAACACTAACATGTAAAGGGGATGACGAAGAGGAAATGGAGAAACGACTAGCGAAAGGAAGCAAAGCCGCAGGAATGTTTCCAAAAGTTTTAAGGGCAAATAATATAATAAGAGAAGCAAAAGTAAGAGTGTACCAATCAATACTAAGGCCCACGGTTACCTATGCGTGGGAGACATGGACAATGACGAAGAAAGAAGAAACTAAACTGGAAGCCTGGGAAGGTAAAATATTAAGGAGAATTTTTGGAGGAATTAAAGTTCAGAACGAATTTAGAAGAAGAACAAAGAAATAGAAGAACTGTACAAAAAACTAAACATTGTTCAGGCGGTGAGAGCGCAGCGAGCTAGATGGCTGGAGCACATAGCGAGGATGTCCAGCGGGAGATGGATTAAAGGAATTCTGATGAGAGGCGAAGGGGGAAAGAGAAGAAGAGGGCGACCGAGGAAGAAATGGCTGGATGACGTGCTAAATGATTTGAGGAAAGTAGGAGTGAGGGATTGGAAGAATGATGCTTTGGACCGAAAAAGTTGGAAAAGAAGAATGAAAGAACTCGAAGCCAAGGGCGACTAGGCCTGTAGAGCTGAATATTATTATTAAGTGTTCACATGGTACCTAATAAGCATCAACTAACTCTCATACTCTCCATCTTGTGATTTTCAAGGAGGGAATTCCATTTTCTTCCCACTTCACTCTAAATCCAGTTTTAATGGTTAACTACATTATTTTTGCATCTATTTATTTCATCACATACAGGGTGGTGTATACTGGTGTTTCGCAAAACTTTTTACAGCTATAAACACTAAAAATGATAAACGTTTCTTGCATTGCACTGTAAAGTTCTAAATTAAAATTTAAAATTTCTTAATAATTTTGAAACGGTTTAAAATAAAAAAATGCAACTTACATGTTGTACATGTCGATACCAGCCATAATTGGGTGGTATTGCTGAAATAATTTGCAGTGACGTAGATAAGTGGGTAGTGGTGTCATTTTTATAAATATAAAAATAGTAAATTGTAGTACACTAGCAAAATATTAGTGTCTATATTTATTAGGACGCTAAGGAATTGGTTAGCGAAACGAGCAACGAAAAATTAAGACAAGTGATTTACCACTAAATACCAAATAATTTTTTTAAACTTCTCGATGCGCGTTTCGCTAACCATGTTAGCATCATCAGACTAAATTATCGGATTAAATCGGAGAAGTTAAAGACTATTTGGTTTTTAGCGGTAAATCTACTTGCGTTTAGTGTTTTACACCGAAGGTTCCAGTAAAAGAATGGATCAAATGATTTTGTGCCTGGTGGTAAATCTCTTTGAGCTAAGTTATTGTTATGTTTAATTTCGCAATTAAATTATACATTTTCTATCTGTCTTCTAATTTCTAACAAATTTAACTATTTTCCAAATACAAAAAGATTCTTTGTAAACTTTGAAACACGTGAAAAGTCAGATCGAATTGAATTTCCACACGATTTACCTGCAGTTATTGAAGCGATAAATAGTAACTTTTCTTCAAGATTTCAGGCTGTTTGCAGAAATGTCGAATTTTAACTTGTGTCCAGATATCTTAACAGCAGATAAGTTAAATTTTGTGAAATTTATAGTGGGATACTTCGAAGGCATAGAAAGGAAGCAATAAAAAATTTGTTGATTTAAGAAAAGACTTGAAAACTATTGAAAATGATTGATTACTGGGCATAATTACAAGGAGAACTTGATTCTTGATGGAGAAATGATTAGAGAAATACCATAACAAGCAAGTACGGTAATACCAAGGAGGGCTCATGGCAGGAAGATAAACAATCGATCAGATATTCATCATAAAAGAGATGTAACAGAATACTTATGAACAAAATTTCAGTTTATATTTGCTGTTCAATGTGATAGTTGGGTGTCCTGGAAAAGTTAAGGAAGTTGGAGATGACTGTCAGAAAAACAGAAAATGAAGTTATTGTCGATGGAGTAATGCCTGAGTTCACTGTAAAGAAAGGATTGAGACAAGGCGATTCACTGTCCACAGTTCTATTCAATCTGGTGCAAGAAATGATCCTGTATTGCATAATAATGTATTAATGTAGACAAGATGAATACTTTTCCTTTTTTTTTTCTAATGCCCTATATATTTTTTTTTTGGTGGCGTAATTCTTATCTTTAATCTGTCGATTCAAGTAATTCCATATGTTTTCTATAGAGTTTAAATCCGGCAATTGTAATGGCCTCTTTAAGATAGCAATGTTTTCATCTATAAAGAATTGCTCGGCTAGCTTTGAAAAATGCTTGTTGTTATTATCTTGTTGAAAAGAGTTCAAATCCGGCAATTGTGATGGCCTCTTTAAGATAGCAATGTTTTCATCTATAAAGAATTGCTTGACTAGTTTTGAAGAATGCTTATGGTCATTATCTTGTTGAAAAGAAGATCTTAAAGGCATGTTACCTTCCATGTATAAGGTATCATTATGTTCACTAATATGTGGCGATACATAAATCTACCCACAATGCTTTCTATGCGGTGTAATAGACCTAAACCAAACCCCGAGAAGCAAGCCCAGACCATGACAGATCCACCTCCATGATTAACAGTAGGAAGTGTGTATTTATGATACATTCTTTTTCCAACACGGCGTCCAACATAACTCCATCGCTTCCTATCATGTAAAGTCCAATGGAAATGTCGACGAGCAAAACTTAAACGGTTGAAAGAAGGGATTTTTTGATAGGTTGAAGTGCAAACACGTGGTGACGTGGACACGTCTGTTAATCCTTGATTTATTAAATTAGCTCTTATTTCCGTTGGAGCTTTGAATAGAGCTTTGGATAAAATATATTTAATTAATTTTATTGTTCTCTCACTAAGTTTTCTGAGACGATCGGATCTTGGCGATACTTCTATTGTTCCCCTTTGTTTAAATCTATTAAGTATTGCCCATACAGCGTTCCTTTTTAGATTTAAATATTTAGCTATAGTAGCTTGATTTTGATCACTTTAGTATAGTTTAAATATTTTACTTTTTATCTCGAATGAAATGTGAGGACCAGGCGGCATTTAAAAAAATGTTTTACGATGAACGTCTACTGATGCGTATGCTAACTGCATACATTTTAAAATGAAACGAATAAAGTTAGTTTATTATATCTATAAAGTCTATATATTTTTGTATCTCAAAAAAAATTGTTTGCTTAATTTTATTCTTTGGCTATACTGTAAACAAAATAAAATCTACCGAATATTTTTCTTCCAGTGACGTAGAATTTATTGAAAATATAAGTAAATTTAATTTTACAACAAAAAAAAATTGAAAGCATTAAACTGGTTGTCTATATACTTTTGTCCATTACTGTAACTAAACATTACTAATTCAACACGTTCCTCAAGCCAAATAATTGTTTCTCTTAACCATACATTAATGAGGCTGAATTAATATATATATATATATATATATATATATATATATATATATATATATATATATATATATATATATATATATATATATATATATATATATATCATCATCAGTCAGCCTGTATCGATCCACTGCAGGATGAAGGCCTCTTCAGCATGCTTCCAACTTTCACGGTCCTGAGCTTTCCTCTGCCACTCGGGTCCAATATACTTAACGATGTCATCAATCCATCGTGCTTTCGGTCTTCTTCGCGGACGTTTGCGATCAAGCCGTATCCACTCCAGGATTGCTTTGGTCCATCTGTCGTCCCATTGCCTCGCTATATGGCCTGCCCATCTCCATTTCAATTGCTTTACTCTTCCAATGATGTCATAGACTTTCGTTTGTTCCCTGATCCATGCGTAGGAATTTCTGTCTCGTTTTGTAATGCCAAGCATACATCTTTCCATTCCCCTCTGTGCCACCCGAAGTTTTTGAATTGATTGCGATGTGAGTGACCAGGTTTCACTTCCGTATGTCATAACGGGTAGAACGCACTGATCGAAGACTTTTCTTTTCAGGCAAAGTGGGAGTCTGCTCTTAAACACTATGTTGAGCCTACCAAATGCCTGCCAGCCACATTTAACACGCCGTTCCACCTCCCAGGCGCTATTCCCCTCCATTGAAATCGTATAAAATATATGTATATTATTATTATTCACGTATGGGCCCTGGTGGACCACGCGAAGTACAATTAGAGGCGTTTGTTGTTGTTAGCCTTCCTTTGAGCCCATACTAATTTCATTCTTTCGCTATGAGCTTTTTTCCTTTCGTCAGACCAAGTTGTTCCAGTCTTAATACATTTTTCTCTCTGGCCAACCTTCCAAACGTTAACCTTGTGTCTGAAACAACCTCTATCCTGAATTTCACTTTGTGTAATATTTGCTGATCTTAGGTCCTCTTTAATTGCCGCAATCCATTTAATTATTTCTACTTTAGCTCTACTCCTATTTTCATAAAATTCGACTATTTGTCTAGTTAGCATACTCGGATTCATCCGTTTGATGTGTCCGTAAAACTTAAGTCTTCTTTTTCTTATATCGCTATGTATATCTGTGTATTGTTTGATTTCTTGGTTTTCTCGAAGTCGGTATGTTGTGCTATTTATTTGTTTGGGGCCTAGGATTTTTCTATGATTTTTCTTTCCTTCTTTTCAATGTCCTCGATGTCCCTCTTTCTATTCAAAATAAGCGTTTCTGCAGCATATAGACATTCTGGCTTAATAACCGTGTTGTAATGTCTCAGTTTTGTGTTTTTAGATAGGCATTTTTTGTTGTAAATATTTTGTGTAAGTCTCAATGCCGTTTCCATTTTTTGACATCTACCCTTATTGGCCGCTTTTTGCAACCCATTTTCCATGATTATTTCACCCAAATATTTGAATTGAGAGACTCGTCTGATGATGTATATATATATATATATATATATATATATATATATATATATATATATATATATATATATATATATATATATATATATATGTATATATATATTATCTATTCAGAAAACGGAATTAACCATCCAGCAAATTTTAAAGTACATTTTAACTGACCATCAATTACTTATTTTTAATATGTTCTAATAGATATGCCTACTCAGCCGTCATTTCTGGTAAATTAAGATTGATTGTTTTGTAAACAACAATTAATTTTTTCGGACATGAATGGTTCTATATTTTTTTCCGAACGAGATCTGTTATTCTAATTAATAATAAAAGTGGCTCATAAGGATTGGAATAATATACGAATAGTTTAAATAGATAGTAAACCTTTGATCCCGAAATGGTATGCGCGATTTGGATATAATGGATAAAATTCAACATATATTACGTAATGTTATCAATAATAGACAATAGCATTTGCGCATATAACAGTTATTTCCTTATCCTCATCGGAAAAAATGGGATAAAACAACAACATAAAGGACACGTTTACTAATACATCTATTACTCTAACATAAATTCCCAAAATTGTTCATCAAGACATCGGTCTTCTTCTCTATAGCTTGAGAGCCCATCAACGGCCTTTGTTTCTTTCTTGGGGTCCAATGGGTCGATGTCTATGGGACATGTCTATGGGGTCGATGTATATGGGTGGGGATCGAAGGGAAAAGGATTTTATAATTTTTAATGGTATTTCTTCTTTTTAGAAAATGTATGTCCGTACGTGTTGAGTGTTTTCTGTTTTTCACTGTGGATGGTTACGGCATTTTCTTTATGGAAATTCATACTAAATTATATAAATAAATTATTGATTGATTTGTCTGTTACTTTGTAATACTTCATTTTTTAAAAAGGAATAAAACAATTTTTTACTTTGTTATCTATCACTTATATTTTTAAACAAAATTTGTGTGACTGTAGTTTCGCAAAACAATTTTATATTCTCAAACACTACCTTAAAACTTAGTTTTAGTTTTTGAGTTTAGTTTTAGTTTAAACTGTGTTTAGTTATAAAGTAGTGTTTGAGAATGTAAAATCGTTTTACGAAACTATAATCACACAGATTTTGTTTAAAAATAAAATAAAATAAAGTTGTCCAATTTCCACTTATATTTTTCTCTAAAACATAACGTATTTCTCTACGGTGTAGCTTCTTCGGATTTGTCAACCACCTTTGTCAACAATTCGAAGAAGCTACAGTGTAGTATAAAACAGATAATTAAGCTACAATGTAGCATAAAACAACGAGTTTCGTTACGGTTTAGAGTGGGAATTAGAGTAGTTTTAAAGTGAGAAATATATATATATATATATATATATATATATATATATATATATATATATATATATATATATATATATATATATATATATATATATATATATATATATATATATATATATACGGACTATGAAAACAGAGGCCCGATTGCAAGAACTGTTAATCGAACTTGACAACATACATTGGGATATTATTGGGCTCTGTGAAACACGAAGGAAGGGTGAAGAGTTAATCAAACTGGAACCAACTGGACACGTACTCTACACTCGAGGTACGGAAAATGGCCGATGTGGCGGAATTGGATTCCTCATCAATCGAAAGCTGAAGGACAGTGTGGTAAAATTTGAAAGTACATCCGACCGATTAGCCCAATGCGTCATTCAGCTGAATAAAAAGTTTAGGCTTCAAATCATCCAAGCTTATGCACCAACTATAAGCCATAAAGATGAGGAAATTGAGGAATTTTATGATGATGTGGCCCAGCTTTTATACAAGGAGAAATGTAGGTACAAAATCCTGATGGGTGATTTTAATGCCAGAATTGGAACAACAAGAACAGACGAAAATGCAACTGGCCCATATGGAACTGGTGAGCGAGACAATAGAGGTGACAGATTAGTTGATTTTGCTGAAGGACAAGAACTATATATTATGAATTCATTCTATAAGAAAAATATCAGCAGAAAATGGACATGGAAAAGTCCATCTGGGCTCACAAGCGAAATTGACTACATCATGACCAACGATAAAACAATATTTACCAATTGTACTGTCCTTAACAATTTTAATGTTGGAAGTGACCACCGAATGGTACGAGCAAGGGTTCGGATTGACTGTCGAAAAGAGCGCGAAAGAATGGTAAGATCAAAGAAGGGCAAGGTGGATTCTGGAAAACTGCTGGAGAGAGGAAGCGATTTTGAGATTGCTTTGTCAAACCGGTTTGCTGCGTTACAAGATCCAGAGGACGTGGAAATATCAGTTCAATATGAAGAAATCGCCAACAATGTACTTCAAACGGCTGCTTCAATAGCACCAGAGGAAAAATGTCTCAAACAAACAAAAATCTCCAGTGAGACCATTGATTTAATGAAGAAACGGCGAGCAATGAGAAATGCAGGCAGTCCTTTTGGCAGGGTCGAGTACACTGAGCTCTGCAAACCTATAAGAAAACGTATCAGAGAGGACACGCGCCGATTCAATATGCAGCTAGTGCAAAAAACCCTGGAAGAAAACAAAGGAATTAACAAAGCTAAACAGAAGCTGAGAAACAAAAGAACGCAAATATATGCTTTAAAGCGTGAGGATGGCACAGTGTGCAGGACGCGTACCCAAATGTTAGAGATTGTCAGAAGGTTTTATTCCCAGTTATATGAAGATCAGAGCCAGTCAGGGACAGCAATACCCACGGAAGAACAATATATAATGCCAGATATCCTAGTGGAGGAAGTAACAAATGCTATAGAATTGATGAAGAACGGCAAGGCTCCAGGAAAGGATAGTGTAACTGTCGAAATGCTAAAAGCTGGTGGTCGGACGTTTCATAAAACACTGGCAAAATTATACTCAAAATGCCTCAAAGAACAAAAAGTACCTGACTTATGGAAAAATGCGGAAGTGATCCTTTTACATAAAAAAGGAGCACAGGAAGATTTAAAGAACTACCGTCCAATAAGCCTCCTATCAGTGATGTACAAAGTTTTCACTAAGATAATTTCTAAAAGAATATTAAAAAAACTGAATGACGCACAACCAAGAGAACAAGCAGGATTCAGAAGTGGATTCAGTACAATGGATCACATCCAGGTTGTACAGCAGGTCATAGAAAGGCACAACGAATACACCATGCCACTGTGCTTGGCTTTTATCGACTACGAAAAAGCATTTGATTCCATCTCAAAGCATGCGATAATGGATGCACTGCTTAGCCAAGGTGTAGAGAGAGCCTATGTAAACCTATTAGGATCGATATATGATGGAGCTACAGCCACAATTCACCTTGATGATCTTGAAGTGGGAATTAATATAGAACGAGGTGTACGGCAGGGTGACGCAATATCGCCTATTCTTTTCTCGGCTGGCCTTGAAGAAGTATTCCGTAAACTGGATTGGGAACAGGATGGTGTAAAGATTAATGGTGCAAACTTAAACCATCTTAGATTTGCAGATGATATTATTCTCATTTCACAAGACCCAGAGGAGCTGCAAAGGCGCATACAAGAACTGCAAAGGGCTGGCGAACCATTTGGCTTGAAAATAAACCTGAAAAAGAGTCAGGTTATGTTCAATAACTTCGCTCAGGACAGAAGAATTTCAGTTCTAGGAAGGGATTTAGAGATTGTTGACAGCTTTATATATCTTGGGCAGAGGATTTCCATGGAGGGGAATACCGCCCGGGAGGTGGAACGGCGTGTTAAATGTGGCTGGCAGGCATTTGGTAGGCTCAACATAGTGTTTAAGAGCAGACTCCCACTTTGCCTGAAAAGAAAAGTATTCGATCAGTGCGTTCTACCCGTTATGACATACGGAAGTGACACCTGGACACTCACATCGCAATCAATTCAAAAACTTCGGGTGGCACAGAGGGGAATGGAAAGATGTATGCTTGGCATTACCAGACGAGACAGAAAGTCCTGCCCATGGATCAGGGAACAAACAAAAGTCTGTGACATCATTGGAAGAGTAAAACAGTTGAAATGGAGATGGGCAGGCCATATAGCGAGGCGATGGGACGACAGATGGACCAAGGCAATCCTGGAGTGGATACCGCTTGATCGCAAACGTCCGCGAAGAAGACCGAAAGCACGATGGATTGATGACATCGTTAAGTATATTGGACCCGAGTGGCCGAGGAAAGCCCAGGACCGTGAAGGTTGGAAGCATGCTGAAGAGGCCTTCATCCTGCAGTGGATCGATGCGGGCTGATGATGATGATGATGATGATATATATATATATATATATATATATATATATATATATATATATATATATATATATATATATATATATATATATATATATATATATATATGGTGTGTCAGTAATTACTTTCCGGTTTTTGTAACAGATTTCACTAGCCATAAATATGCAATATTATGATTTGATACATATATCATTTTATTCTACTCACAATTAACCTCAAAACTATACAATTTGCTTTTCGCCAAAATAACAGCGCTATAGATTTATAAGTTTTTGAAAATGTCGAGTTTTGTGCCTGAAAACGTGCATTTGCGGTACGAATTGCATTTCTTGTTTCATCAAAAGAAAAAAGCATCTGAAAGTCATCGTTTGCTGGTAGAGACTTACAGTGAGCATGCTGCAACAATAACAACATGTGAAACGTGGTTTCGACAATTCAAATGTGGTGATTTCAACGTTCAAGACAAATACGTTCAAGACGTCCTGGTAGGTCGAAAACGTTTGAAGAAGCGGAATTGCAGGAGTCATTGGATGAAGACCCAACACAAATTTTGTGAACGATTACAAGCGATGGGAAAGATCTAAAAGATGGGAAGATGGGTGCCACATGAATTGAATGACAGGCAATTAGAAAATCGAAAAATCGTCAGTGAAATGCTGCTTCAAAGGTATGAAAGGAAGTCATTTCCGCATCGCATAGTAACGGGTGATGAAAAATGGATTTATTTCGAAAATCCCAAGCGAAAAATATCATCGTTAACACCTAACGAAGCGAAATCGCTTTGGTCGCAAGACCATGCTATGTGTCTGATGGAACCAGGTTGGTGTCGTCCTCTGAACGCGCCGTCTCATACAGCAAAACCAGTCAAAGAAGTGTTGAAATCACTTAGATGGGAAGTTTTGTCACACCCACCGTACTCTCCAGAACTGGCAGTCGTTGTCAACTGGGTTCGAGTCTAACGCAAAGAGACAGAGAAAAAGATTATGAATTGTTCTTATAGACCTAGCTTTTTACGTAACCTCAAAGAAAATAGTTCAACGGTGTCAAATCACATGATGTTGGTACCCAATTAATATCATCGTTTCTTGCAATTACTCGTCCAGGAGATTTTTCTTTCAATAAATCAATTGTTTCATCAGCAGAGTGAGTGGTAGCACCACCCTGTTGCAACCACATATCCTCCAGATCAATATTATTTAATTTAGCCCACAAAAATCCAGTTATCATCTCGCGATATCGGACACCATTCACAGTTAGAGTTTCACCAGCAGCATTCTGAAAGAAATACGACCCAATTACACCTCCTGACCAGAATTCACCCCAAAGAGTGACTCGTTTAGGATGTTAAGGTTTCTCTAGAATCAATCGTGGATTTTCCTCGACCCAAAAGCGGGAATTTTATTTATTAACATAGCCACCAATTTCAAAATGTGCTTTAACTGGAAAGATGATTTTTTGAGTAAAGCGACGTTTTGAATGATCCAGTGTCTTTAGTTATTGTATTTGAATCTTATATGCCTTCCGAGCTATACATATATACATACAAAATACATATATCCTTTCTGTATTAAGATGTTCAGTGTTCTATATAAAGACGTAAAATCATCTGTTGACCTTAGGCGGCCATCTTTATCATTCTGATTTGATCATTTAGTTGTCAGATTTTGCCATGTGCGTTTGTATACAACGTTTTTTTTTTCGTAGAAACTAGTAGTTTTCATTGTTTCTGTCAAAGTTTTTGTATTTTATATTATTTTTTGATTAATATATTTATTGTTTTTATTATTAAATAAAATTGCTTTTTAAACTTATTAAATTTTAAATTGCTTCAAATATATTTTTCAGAAAGTGGTAAAGGAAAGCAACTATCAATCGATAGTTGCCTGATCGAATCCTGATCAAACCTGTAAATCAAACTGATAGATCAAACCTGTAAAGTGGAAAATCAAGACTTTGGCAGCGGTGCGATTCTTTAAATGGTTACATTTACGATCTAAATATATATGCTGGCCAAGAAATGAGAAATTATTTCAAAGAAAACACATTAGGTGAAAGAGTAATCTTCAAATTATACGAAAATCTTCAGAGCGATATGCTACTTGCTTTTAATAGATTTTTTTACGTATTATATTAAGTATAATTATTAAGTATATTATATTAAGTATATAGTATTATAGTATATAGTATTAAGTATATTTATATTAAGTATATTAAGTATAAAGCTTTTGAATGAGTTCTTTAAATAAATAACTTTTTGTATATATATTTTGCATTTTTGTAATCTGAATACCAATGGGATGTATTATCCCAGTTAAAAATACAACTGGGACAATACGCATCACTACATTTTCTGATTTTTTTTTCATTTTCACGCTTAAGTGGATTTTTTTCATATTTTTCCAGTTATACTTTGGCCTTGATTGATTAGCCAAATAGGTTAATATTCGAATTTTGGACAAACAATGTAGTGTAAGGGTTATCTCATTTTCCTGGTTCACCTTTTGTATAGGGTTTCAGTAGCATGAAAAGTAAAAAGGAGGAAGGGGAAAGCAAAAAAAATCTTCAGCAGCACTATTTTCTTCTACGCCCTCCCGCTTTAAAAACCCACGAACCGCCACTGAATGTAACTGAATGTCTTTTTTATATTTTCTGAATAAATTATGATATTATAATTATAATATAAATTATAATAATTAGAATTATTGCAGGCTGTTTCAA
This sequence comes from Cosmopolites sordidus, assembly GCA_031761425.1. Classification (NCBI taxonomy): domain Eukaryota; kingdom Metazoa; phylum Arthropoda; class Insecta; order Coleoptera; family Curculionidae; genus Cosmopolites; species Cosmopolites sordidus. Next base: position 5,880 of record JARFXV010001766.1, on the reverse strand, counting down.
TTAAAAAACAAATGTGTATTCACCATGCGTGTATTCACCGACGTAAATGTTTTTATTTTACTAATTATTTAGCACTAGAGATTGAAAAATAACTTACAACTTAATAATTTTCAGAAATTAATAACAGAACAATTTTAATACCATTTTTGAACAAAAAAAAATAGCAATGGTGAGGATTTGAACCCCAAATTGTTAAGTCGGTACGCAATAAAAGGTTTAAATTGATGTCTTGGATAAGCTTGAGATTGCGCTACCGCTTGACACATTTCCCATCGTCCCTTGTAGGATTGGAACTTGGATATTGCTTCTTATATATTGTCTTACACAGGTCTAGTCTCATGTCAGAAGTATATTATATGATATTTATAAAAATGGAGTCGTACACATTTTTTCACACCCATTTTCCATAATAATAAATATATATATATATATATATATATATATATATATATATATATATATATATATATATATATATATATATGTATATATATATATATATATATATATATATATATATATATATATATATATATATATATATATATATATATATATATATATATATATATATATATATATATATATATATATATATATATGTTAGTTCGTAGTGTTTCGCGGATGGAAGAATACGCTAGACTATTAGTCCGGGAGTACATCCGATCGTTTGTATCCCGTTTGTTCGGAACGTGCAGACATTTCGCCAAGGTCACACTTAGCATTCTCAATGCTTGCCTGAAGACTGTCTGAAGTCTATATACCTAATTTAAATATGAACATTAACTCGGTGTAAGGTGCAACTGATTACCGAACTAATTTTTGAAAATGATATGATTTTATGACAGAAGATTCCAATTTCTTAATAACTTTTTGCCGTATTGGCCCCATAAAAGATACTTACTTTACTCTTTTAAAAAATAGAATTTTTTAATTAATTTAAATGTTTATAGTAACCGTAAACTTCTATCAGTTTCTTGTTTTTATTCATACTGCCCTACGCCACTGCCAAACCGGAAACAGTCCTCGGCCATATGCAGCTACCATTCCGGTCCCGCTTACAGGATCATATCCTCCTTCCTGTAGTTTTATATTAAAAGGTCGGAACGCCATAAAAAGTTTAAATTGATGCCTTAGATACGCTTGAGATTGCACTACTGCTTAACACATTTCCCATCTTCCTCTGCAGGATTGGAATACCTTCTTATATATTATCTTAGACCTAGTCAAATTCACAATGCCATCTGTGTTTTATTCAGGAATTTAAAAAGCGCTCAGTTTTAAGTTACTTACAGTTTACAGTACTTACTCAGTTTACTTACATTAATTTATTTTAATATTGGTTTCAGGTACCATTAACATAATTGTGAGTGGAATGCACTATGGCTGGCCATCACCATCCTTACCGAAACTAATTAGTAACACCTCCAGCATCCACGTTACAGACGATGATGGTTCCTGGATAGCAGTGATGCCTCTTCTGGGAGCTCTGGTTGGTTCCATTGTTGCCGGTACCACAGTTGACATCGTCGGCCGAAAAAGAACCATCATCATTTCATCAGTTCCTTATTTCTTCACTTGGATTATGATCGCCTTTGCTAAATCCGTCCTAATCATCAACACTGCCCGATTTATCGCCGGTATAGCTGATGGGTGGGTCTTCACTGCTGCTCCCATGTATATATCCGAAATATCCGATCCAAAAATAAGAGGCTTGTTGGGATCTGGTGTGAGCGTCACCTGGATCTTTGGACTCTTACTAATCAACATCATCGGGTCTTATTTAAGTGTGAGCATAACTGCTTTGGTTAGTTGTATACTACCACTCGTTGCAATGTTAACATTTAGTTTTGTACCTGAGTCACCGTACTACTATTTAATAAGAAATAATACGGAGGAAGCTAGAAAAAGTTTGCAGAGATTTAAGGGGCAAAATGATGTTGAAAGTGAATTAAACAGAGTCACTTTAGCTGTGAAAGCTGATGCAGAGAAATCTGGAAAATTTTTGGACTTGTTTACTAATAGAAACAACAGGAAGTCTGTTTGGATTATGCTGATACTACGTGGTACCCAACAGTTGAGCGGTACTACCGCCGTTACTTTTTATACTCAATCTATTTTTCTCGAAGCAGGAGATCATATCTCTGCTGAAATAGCTACAATTATTTATGTTTCTATTCAGCTTTTACTATCATGTTTTTGTTCTAGTATAGTGGACAAAGCTGGAAGGCGTCCTCTCTTAATAATTTCCATAACAGGTTCTGCGTTCTTCCTTTTCTTGGAAGGGGCCTATTTTTATGTTAAATCTTGCACTGATATTAACACGACCTCTTTCAGTGTTTTACCAGTGGTGGCTTTGATCGGATTCATAGTGATTTTTTCTTTGGGAATGCAAACTATTCCAATTCTGATGTTGGGTGAATTGTTTTCTTCAAGCGTGAAGGGTTTCGCTTTGTGCTGTGCTGATATATACTTTGCTATAGTCGCGACGATAGTTTCAAAGTTTTTCCAAATAATGAAAGACTCCTTTGGCATGTATGCCCCATTTTTTGCATTTTCCTGCAGCTGTGTTATTGGATTAGTACTTATAGTACTGTTTGTACCAGAAACAAAAGGAAAGACATTGGAAGATATCCAAAGTAATTTTAGAAATGAGAAAGTTCAAAATATCGAAGATGTTGAGCAAAATTAATATTTTAGTTCACTTTAATTAAGAAAATGATCATTATTATTGATAGGTATTATAGATATATGAATTACTCAAATTTACTGTGATGATGATGTATGCAAGGAAATGAATGTTCAATATATTATTTGAATGAATAAAGTTGATGTTGATGTAATATTTATTTAATAGAATTGCTTTTAATTTGTATGTCATTTTTATATAAAAATAAATTAGTTCTTTTTTTTTTCTTTGATTTTATTTTCCTTTTTTGTTCTGTATCTTCTGTGTTCAAGTATTCTCTCCGTTTGGATATCATCATTGCTGTGCATATTTTCTATATGTATGTGCCTCTCAACCGCCTATAATTTCTTGATTTTGACGTTCTCAGAGACCATGCCTTCATCCCGTAAAGCAATGCAAAGGAAAGAAACCATCTAACGAATCGTATTTTAAAGTTCAGATTGATGTTGTGTCGCCACATATGCCATACGTGCTTTTTTAATTTCTTCGGTGTTGTTGTTGTTGTTGAGAATTATTCCTTAGTTATTTATAATTGGGTTACTATAAGGGTTTTCAACAAATATTTTCTTAAAGTGTTTCTTGGACTTTTTTTTCCTCCCAAGTCTCTGTTTTAGAAAATACGCTTCACTTTGTCCTTGCGTCATTATATATTCCACATATCCGTTTATCTGTCATTGTCATTGTTCAATTATAGAGTATATTATTGTCACACATCACATTATCACATCACATGAATTATGGGATCTTATATGATAACCCGATTATGTCGGGTCCAATTTACTTGATGATGTCATCAATCGATCGGGTTTTCTGTATTTTTCGTGGACATTTGGATCAAGCGGTATCCACTTCAGGATTGCTTTCGTTCACTGATCGTTACTTCGCTATATAGCCTGTTCACCTCAATTTCAATTATTTTACTGATTTTGATAACTTCCGGTGTAAGCTAAGAGGGGTATTCCATATTTTTTGTCTGCTGCTTGTGACTCTATTCTCTTTTTTTCATTTTTCTGAGTCTTCTTTTGTTCCCAGTTCTTGGTTTTAACAATTCGTTTAGCAAAACGTTCATTTTCTGGTTATAATATATCCCATACATCCATTTGTTCATCATCGTCGTTATCCAATTCGTTCAAAGTAATTTCCCCTCCACTTTAACAGACTTACTCCGACGTTTATTCCAATATTTGAAATAATTTTAATCTTAAATGGATGAATAATCTTGAATGGCTTATATAGACCCAAATCCGCATACAGAAAGTGCTTTGGTAACAGGAGAAAGTTACAGAGTGCTATTGGTAAATATGGTGCTTGTGCGATAATATTTATTATTAGTTCCTCCACCATTTTGTGAAGGATCTCCAAATACATGAAATATTTAGCTAATCGACGTTTTGGAGATTATGACTTTTAAATTGTTCTATTATTAAACCTAAACACTTTAAATTTTAATCAATTTTTTTTTATATTGTCTAATATATAAAAGAATTCATAGCACTTGGCAGAAATATGTATGGTTAAAAGATGAACTTAATTCCCGGTTCCTTCGCCATTTGTGGAAGATATGAAATAAAAAAACATTACAATTTTTTCATTACAAAAATAATAGTTATAATAAACAACCAAACTCATCCATAAAAAAACTATACATCTTAAGAAAGGGGATGCGGTCTTGCGAACGTAAAAAATCTCTGTCCCAATTAATAGAATAGGATGAAAGACGCTTCATTAATTCAAGGAACACGTTAATTAAACTGGTAGATAACTTTTATCCTACTGAACACTCCAAGTTTTACTCCACTGAACCTAAATAAACTGGACTGTGTTGATAGTAAAGGATTTCCCATCCTGTTGGAAGTAGAACAGCCTTCTTTCTGATAACGGTAGTTCATGAATAAAATACTCAAGTTCGTTTCTCAATAACGTTCACTATTTAAATGTTGTTCAATGAAAATAGGTCTGATCACTTTTTTATTGTAGATTCCACACCATATGTTAACTCTTGTATTATTTTGTCTTCTTTCTCCAGCCCAACAATGATTTCTGTCAGACCAATATCTGCAATTTTATCTCTTGACCATGCCATTTAAATAAAAAGTTGCTTCGTCGCTATAAAAATGTGTTTCTCGAAATTGGGTTGCTGACGCTTCTTGTCTAAAAACCAGTCGCAAAATTCCAATCTTCTATTACAATGATCATCATGCAATTCTGGTACGGTTTTCATTTTGTATGGATGATAACTGTTCCCCTGTAAAGTGGCCCCCACCTTTAACTGAGAACACACCTCTTCTTGTACTTCTTCTCCACATTTGACTGAGAATAACCTACCCCCTGGGCAATTTTGTGCGTTCACTTGTGAGAATTTTCCACATTACAAAGAACCCTTGGATCCATTACAAAGATCCTTGGGTACACACTACCATTTGTTTTTATTTTTACTAAGTTATTTCTTAAAAACTCCGGATTTGGAAAAGTCACTAACATGAACAAAAAATAATTCAATTTTCCTTTTTTGATTAAATAACCGTTTCATCTTAGTAACTAAATTAAAACGTTATTTTTATACACATTCAAATACATCTTTCAAATAACACAATGACAGCACAATAATGATGACTTCTTTCAAACAACATAATTTTTGTTTAATTTCCTACCATTACTATGTTAGTTTCTTTTAGTTCCTGCCGACTACAGATTATTTTAGTTGTTTTCGCTCATTTTTCTAAAAGGACTACTCCAATAAAGAAATATGACATAACATTTTTTTATTTCAAATGGCAACATTTGTCAAATTATGTTAAAAAATGCCGTGTTGTCATTTGAAAAAAATGTAGGCAGTCATGGGGACCGAACGAAGGGGCCTGCGGAAAGAAGTGAAAACTTGAAACTTGGGAATATCTGTTTTTTTTTGAATTTTTAAATTAATTATGGCATAAATATTGGAAATATTCGAAAATGAATGCTTTGTTTTTAATAAATAATAATAGTAAATAAGAAATAATAAAAATATTAGCATTTACACATAACATTTTCAAAATATTAGCATTAATTTTTCTTAGTCAAGTTATTTCCTACAACTTTGCATTTGATACTACTAGTCACTAAATTTTTTACACTTTTTAGTACTAGTAACTAAAAATTAACTTGTCAGGTTTTAAAAAATACACTGCATATGCATATATATATATATATAT